>BHFT01021414.1:0-17608 GCA_004320025.1 Laticauda laticaudata
TCCTAGTGAACCAATCCAATGCTTATATTATTTAACCAATCAGGTTTGCATATTTTGGAGTAACCCAATTTACATAGAGAACACCAAGCATATTTATGTGCGAGTGTGCTTTAAAACTTTTTTTTACTACTTTATGAACAGAGGATAAACACTTCATCTAAGACTAGAAAGACTGAAGAGGCAATATAACTCTGGAACAATTTTCTCCAATCTGAGTCTCTGCCTTTTTTTATAATTACAATATTATATTTTCTATTCTGTTTGATTTTATTGTATTCCACCCAAAATCAGTTTGGAGTTAGATGGTGCCTAAATTGAACAGATTACTTAAAATTAAATTGTAACTGGCAGGGAATTCTGGGAATAATATGATTTTTTTGGGAGGGCTTCAGATTGGGGAGATAGCTAATTATACCAAAGACTTCTCTGAGATTCATCTGGATAATTATTTGTCCAAAAAGGTCTCCTGCTTGAGCAGCAAGTTGGGTTAAAAAACTGCCCAGACTCTATTATAGTGTTATTGTTACTGATTCTGTTTTAACAACAACAAAGCAGTGGTGGGATTCTACCGGTTCAGCCCAGTTCGGGTGAACCAGTAATAAAAAATGCTACCATTCGGCCAAATCGGTAGTAAAAAAACAACTATCGGTTTGACAGAGCTGGTATTTCTTTTTTTCCCTCCCAAGGATCAGCTTTTCTGATGATCAGATGTGCCAAGAGTCCCCTCACTGTCTTACTGCTTTGCCCAGGAGGCTTCCCTGAGGCCCAGGAGGCAAAAAAAATAATAGAGCATGGGGGAGGGCTGCTACACAAGAAGAAGAAGAAGGAGGAGGAGGAGGAGGAGGGGGAGGAATGCCCACCCAGTCACATGGCCATGGCCACCTAGCCACGGCCACCTAGCTACTCCCGCATGATAGGTAGTAAAAATATTTGCACCACATCCCTGCAACAAAGCCTGATTTGGCAAATTATTATAACTAAAATATCTCTATTATTTCTCCTGTGTTAATGAGAGCCTGCAGAAGGAACATTCCCAACTGAAATACAGTTCTGCAGCTAAGCCTGATGGTCTACCAGATGCCAGATGAACCTCTAACTTTGGGCTGTAAACTCATGACCACAAAAAAAGGGCTGTTTCAATCCATCAACAGACAAGGGAAGAAGAACACAGGGTTCCCTGGATCATGTGCTTTGCAATAGAGATACTGTCCCTGAGAGAACAGCAGCATACGCCAGACTTCTTTCAAAAGCTCAAGTGTTTGTTATTACAATTCACAGGAAAAATCTAGGGCAGTAAACTTGACATGGTGCATGTGGAAAGACAACAAAGGAGAATTCTTTCTTCTTTCAGGTCCAGCTATGCCCAGAATTGGTCCTTGAGGAAATAATATGGTGCAACCTGTCACACAGACTTTGCTACAAAAGTAAAACAGCTTCTTTAGTTCATTCTCATCTAATTTATTTATTTTTGATGCTTATTATGCTTGGCAAGGGTAAGGGAAGGAGAAGGTAGATGGATGAGTTCAAAGAGTCTCGTGGAATGTCCCTGGAAGAGCAATGAATTATCACTAAAGGAGGTCAAGATGGCAAGCATTTGTCTATGTAGTCACTTGGAAGGCAACTAGATTTGACAGTAACTAATTACATCACACCTAATTCCATGAAAGGGAACTTAGAGCAAGAAAGCCTACTATGATTAAAAATCTTTGAAATCTGAACAAGAAATAAAACTCTTTTAAACAATCCTAAAACTCCAAGAATAATAGCATTTATCAAGATAATAAGAAAACATAAAAGCCAAGGTGCATTCAGAGGCTATGAATTTTTAAACAAGGGCCTTCTCCGAAAAGAGTGTTTTTATGGACAGCCTTAAGCAATACAAGGTCGCAGTCTAATAAATCTGCATCAACATAGCCTTCCTCAAGGGAATAGCCCCCAAGAAGAATTTAGATCTTATGTATGCCTGCCTAGCTTCAGAAGGCTGGAGCTGATGATGAAGACCACAGGACAGAACTGAGGGCACCCAAGTTGCGAGACATTGAACACTAGCATTTTGCATTCAGCCTAGAAAATAACAGACAACCAATCTACTATATTTAAAGGGTCATATGAATTACCTAAATGGAAAATTCAACAAATATTGAGCTGGTTCTGCAGCATCTATCTACATGTAGCTTGTACATCAGCAGGTGTCTTAAGAGAAACAATTGTGCTTTTGGCAAGAGGGACATTTAGATTCCAAGGATTTAAGAAAATAAAATCATTTGGGGGTAAAATCTAGTCCTTGGAGGAAATCATGAGGGATGGTGAGGAAGATAAAGGACATGAAAAAGGTGATTGAAAAATAAAATCAGATTTTTTGCTGAGGGGCAAAAAGAAATGTTTTTTGGTTGAACATCTTTAAATTGCAGGTCTAATGTTCATTTTTTGCTTGTTTCTCCAGCATTATTTTATTTAGTTGCTATTTGGTCAAATGTTTGAATAGTTGTAAGGAATAATGCTAATATTCCCCAAGTGCATGCATATGAATAGCTCCAATTTAGCAGAGATATATGTAAACTTTTCTTAAGTCACTCTGTAAAAATCCTGATTTATATTTGACTTTTGGTGCTAAGTAGAGGGTGTTTGCATTTGTAGCATCCTGAATGTGAATACTCTTCTTGTATTCTTTCCTTTGCTAAAGAGAAAACTCTTTAAAAAAATGCTTCCAGGCTTTTCAAAAGTTTGTAATGGCTTTTGAGGTTCTCTTTTGTTTGTTGAAATTTTAAGAGCTGCTTCTCTGTGTTTGTAATTGTTTATCACTGTGGTGATATTATAATTGCATGTTTACTGTTTTATATTATATTCAAAATATTTTTACATATGTGGTTCAAAGAACTTGGCTGAAGAGTTGGCACAGAGATATGGCTAGGTAAACAATCAAATAACTAATAGGGAAAGTTGTCCATGCCCAAGACTCCCCCCCCAATAGATGAATATTTGCATTCAATTCCTATTAATCAACAAAACTTTATAGTCACACAATATAGGGGAAGCCAGGCTGATGGATAGCTTTTCAACCCACAGCTCCCTAAAGCCGTAAACATTATCGGGATGCAGCATTCCAATCCAATCAAGCCAGACCCTGTTCTAAATTATCTTAACACAGAGGCATATACATTAATCAGATTGGAGTAATAAATAGATAGGATGAAAGCTTGAATTTGGAAGGATGGTTTTAATTAATAAAGTGACCAGGACCATCATAGACTTCAATACAAACCTTTGCCTCCACAAAAGGGAATTTTTTTTCTTGCAATCTCACTTCTGGGATTTAGAGCACTTTCATAGGCTAGAGACAAGATGATTATTTCTTTAAAAAGAAGTAAACAGCTTTCAGGAACCATCATGCTGAGTTAATTTAGGGAGTCAATTTCAGAAGGAAGGAAGAAAAGAAGGAAGGAAGGAAAAAGAAAGAAAGAAAGAAGGAAGAGAGAAAGAAAGAAGGAAGAGAGAAAGAAAGAAGAAAGAAAGAAAGAAGGAAGGAAGGAAGAAAGAAAGAAAGAAAGAAAGAAGAAAGAAAGAAAGAAAGAAAGAAAGAAAGAAAGAAAGAAAGAAAGAAAGGTCATGGTTCAAAGAACCATGTACATCTTGAGATTTTATGGCCAAGCCAACCTTTGTTTTCCTGGTTTAACATTCAAGGTGCATTTGAATTAACAAAATCTCTGTGGGAGCTAAAATGACATCAGTCATCCTCTCCAAAGGCATGATCACAGAGTCATATTTTCAGTGTATTTTCAATGCCCTTTGAATACCAGTAGGGTGGAACATTTGAAGGGGGGGGGGGGCGCTTAATTCCAGAGAGCAGGCTGTGCTACATATAAAGTGTGCTTTCAGAGTCCTGATAAGTGATATTGTTTAATTGATAGAATCCAGAGTGTGCCAGCCCTGCCAAATCAAACCAACTGTGCAAATGGGAGACAACTGGTCCCTCAAGTACCCAGACCCTATGCCATGTAGGGCTTTGTAATTTTGAACAGTCAGAATGTTGGCAGTAGTTATGTGATTCTACCTGATGAGGAGAAAGGAATATTGGAAGAGAGCAAGGTGCATTACCTTTGTCTCTTCAGGGAATGGTGGGACTGTGTTACATATCATCTATCATGCATCTACCTGGTTTTCTTCCCCAGGTACCAGTGATAATAATTAAGAGACTAATATAAGCATAGTTAGTCAGGACATAGGATCCCACAATGACCAATGAAATGCTTTTGAGAAGACCACAAGTCAAGCAGTGGAGCAGTAGGAGGCCTTCCATTCACATGGTGATTATATTTTCTTGGGGAAAAAAAGGACAAACCAGAAAATGGGACAAATTTGAAAGAAGTCCATAAGTATAAAAGCCTTATTTTTTATGTTCATAACTTTGTTTTCACAGGAAAATTTAAGTCAAAACATAGAAAACTTTTCAAAGCACTTATTCTAATAAAAATATCTCAAATCAAATCGTGTGTGTAAATTTACTAGAAAAGGACAATTCAATTTCCATAGTTTTTCACTTGAATGTGAAAGACTTTGCATTAAGTGGGTACAATTGGCAGGGTAAAAGTTAAATGATTAAAATAAAGGACAGAAGTGAGTTTCTGAATAATGAATAAATCTAAAGGACAGCTTTCTGAAATAAAGAGCTATCCTTTAAAGGATGCATCGTCACTGTACCCATTTGTATTCTCTAGCCACTGGTATTGAAAGTCCTAATGCCTTTGACATTATGGTTAATGTAACCAGTATACTTAGCAATTATGTCCAGTTTTATCAATAGCATTCTTCTTTTCAGCCACTCAAATATCTTACACTAGTTATTCCACACATTGATTGTGGATGGTGTATTTTTTTTTTTAGTATTTCTGAAATTGTCTTGCTCAAGCTTGTTTTGGCTCTTTGCTGTTTCTCAGTGCTTTATTATGGGTTTTTACATTATTCTTTAACTTTTTAAATATTATTCTTGATCTTGTTGTTACCCACCCACAGTTCATGAGAACTGCGATGGGATGTGGATATTGCAAATGAATGAATGAATGAATAATATTTATTTTTTGTCTATGTTGAATTCCTTTGCTCGGTCAAATCTGGCATCTAATATTAGAATATTGTATTGTAAAGTTTCTCCATTTGTTGTATAATTTTATATACTTCTGTACTATCTCTATTTCTTTGTGTTTTCTCCAAAGCCCAATCATCCCAACGTATGCTTTTCCAAGCATGTACTGATTATTCCCCAGTATTTCCATCTATGCTTTGTTTTAGATGCAGAGAAGCAGCATTTATGGGTTACTGGAATGGAGAGAGGAACAGAAAGCCTTCTTTGAATTCCTCAGTTATTATGAGGAGTATTTCTCAGCACAATATCAAAACACAAACTACTTCCAGGCACATCTGCATCTGTTCCACAGCTCCCTACTTGCTCAAACCCAAAAAAGAGCAACTTGTGGTTCTACTGTTAGTGCCTCAAAGGATTTAGTTTAAAGAGCCTGTTTGAGAATGCAATACATGTTGTATCAAACAAAATTCTTGTATGTTTTCCCTGTAAAAGGTAAAGTAAAAATGTTTCTACAGTAGTTCTAGCAATGGAAACAAGAGTTTTACCAGAATAAAATTGAAAGCATGCACATACCACACACAGACTGTGAAGCTTCATCCTCTGAATTGAAAGCAAATTCCAAGGAAACAGTTTCAGGGAAATTCATTCTAAGAAGAACAGTCATATGTGTCAGTGAAGAGTTTCTATCCCTATTTCTATTCATAGGATTAAAGTCTAACTTTATGATTATTTGCGAACATTGTCCAATTTGTGTATGTGTGTGTTTATGTATGCATATATGTGTATCTATATCTATCTATCTATCTATCTATCTATCTATCTATCTATCTATCTATCTATCTATCTATCTATCTACTCTAATCTATCTATCCATCTATCTATCTATCTATCTATCTATGGTATTTCAGCTTGTTCAGAGTATTTTCCCACGTCATTGTAGTTGTGCTTTTAAAGTTGTAGCGACATTTTTGGCAGAATTTCATCTGCCACCATCAAGACTTGTGTATTGGGTTCGTCTGTTAGTCAGGCTTTCGCAGCCATTTCTGTTTTAAAATTTGTGCTAGCCTTGAACTGTGTTAGAATGTTTTTTTCTCCATCCTCAATTGTTGGGAGTCTTGGTCTGTGTTTATTGGTCTTGGAGTTTGCCCTGTGTTCTGGCCTTGATTAGTGTTTCTGATATCTTCTTCTGTCTGTTTGGTAAATTTTTTTTGTTTGATTGGCTGGCAAAATTGTGTTTTCTATATTGGAGCTTTTTAGTGGCAGCTTGGCTCCAAATAAACGGACGGCTACATATTTATTAGGGAAGCTAGGTTTCCATCTGGGTGGTCTGTTGGGGTTGGTTTGAGCTGGAAGTATCGGGGGGGGGGCAGGTCTGTTTGTTTGGTTTGTGGTATGGAGATATTTTTGTTTGTGAGTGCAGGCTTCCAGATAATTGACAGACTGGTGGAGTCATCTCTTCTATTCTTATTCTTTGTTGTTGTTGATAGTAGCGAGGCTGTGTTAGGCTAATATATAAGCAATTTTTTTCCTCCTGGAAAACTCTTTTCAATAGGGGCAATTTATGATTTTTGCATATTGTCATGATGGGCTCAGATTTGGAATCAGAGAAAGGGATGGATAAGGAGCAGCCAGTGCCAGATCCAGCTTCAGAAGTGCTGACGGACAATGAACAGCCCACTCCAGCATCACCAGACGGATTGCTGTCTGAGCAGATGGAAGAGTTGAGGCAAACCAGCACCCAGCAAACACAGCTGCTGTTGTTCTCTGAAGATGAGGGCATGGATTTCTCACTGCCCCTTCCAATGCAAGAGCTCAGCAGGCTGCAAAGAGAATACAACAAAGAAATTCGGCAAGACTACTTGCATGGAAAGAGCTTGTCCTGATAAATGAACTACACTGGGGTTGCTTCTGTTAAAGTGGAACAGCAAACACAACCTATCCATTGACGACAATTGTCCATTAACTCCCACTCTCTGTGCCTTGCCTTGTAAACCTCACAACCTTGACTTTGAACCTGGACCAGCTGATGAATCTGCTACAAACCATGACCCTCAGAGTCTGCATGACAACTCTCTTGCATATGGTTTTGACTTGGAACTCTTGTAAGCCAAATTTCCTGAACTATGGGGGAAAATTTTCTCTATACTGCAAGTGTATGTGTGTTTGCAAGCCTTGTTTCGTAAAGAAAAATAAGCCATTCTTGTGCATTGGTGTGTGCTTGGCTTGAGAAAGGACAAATAAGAAATTTATATTTATAGAACAGAAATCTATTTGAATGAATGAACGGAATGAATGTGTGAGCCGAGTTCTGTTCTCTTTGCTTTTAATTAAGCATTGAAACACAAAATAATATAACACCAACACTGTTAGCTAACAAGATTTCTGGGGAAGAAGTGAAAGATCGAGAGCAAATGGACCTGCTTTTCAGGATTCCTCTCTGGACAAGGAGAGGACTTGGGATCACCCACAAGTCCTCCGTACAGTTGCTCCTCACAGGAAAGTGCAATACAGTGCACTGCAGTAGTTTAGAACTTTAAGAGGTGAAAGAATGCCCTCTTAGCCATCTTATGATTGGCATTTACTATTGCTTTCTATTGTTAATGATAGGATGGGCCTTTGAAGGATGGACCCTAAATGAAACCAGAAGGAAGTAAAGGTTACAATTATAAGAGGAGAACATTTGACTTGCTAATATAAAAATAATTTTATCATTAAAATATCAATGCATTATGATATATTGAGGGGTATTTATGAACAACAAACTAAAAGTTTATTTTAAGAGTGCCTGCCATTATAGACAGAATATCCGTAAAAGATGTTATGGAAGAGGAACATGTTTTACTGCTCTGAAAGTGAATTTAAACTTTGCAGCTACAAGAATAACATGGAAAAGAGAGGCTACATTGAATATACAAATGAAACCAACTGATATTTTATGGATTAAAAGGATATTCTTACCAAAAGAGTGATTTGTACAACTTTCCAATATTAAATTTACAAAATAACTTGCTAATATTTAGAAGAACCTTGTGAGAAAAGGAAAAAGAAAAAAAAGAAACCAAGTTTTATAACATTATTTAGCACTTAAGAGCAGGACTGTGAAAAGTAAAAGGATTTAAAATTGGTTTATTTGATTAAGGTTAAAATACGTATGTTATTATCTCTGGCAATCCTTAATTAGCTGATCAGGACTGAATGATGAGGCTTTTAGGATTTGCTTCCAGATAAAGAGATGGCATATGGGGAAAAAGTTCATTTCTGGTATTGTAAGAAAAGATGATAATTTACTAAAATACTTTATACTTGTTGAGATAAGGGGAAAGTCAGGCCTTTAGTCTCTTTCTTTACTATATCTTTTTCTTTTTTTACTTTCTGCATTTCTTTTTTTAATTCTTTTATTTTTCTTCGTTCATAATAGTTTTATCTTTTTAATCTATAATGCTTAATGATATTAAACTGTTAGTTAGCAATGACTACCAAAGGAAGTAGTATTTTTCCAGTATGTTTTCTTTCCCCCCACTTTCTGTTCAATGATATCCAATTCAAGTCCTTGCAGTTTTCTTGGCAAGTTTTTCTTTTTTCTTTTTTTAATATACATTTTATTTGGGTTTTCACAAAAACATAATACAAATAAAACATCTTTTTTTGAGAATAGCATGATCTCGGGTTATCACTTCTTCATACAGACACAAACTCAATTTCATATTCATTTTTGTGTTCTATTCCATATCTTATGACTGTTTTAACATTTTCTCCATAATTTTTCCCCTCCCTTGGTTTTTGTCAACTTTATTTTTAATTATCTAATATCTAAATTCAATTATATATCTTTTTCTAAATTTCAATGTCTTTCCAATCATTATACTTTTGTCTGTCCTGTTTCAATTTCATATTATCTTTTCTCATTTCCCTTATAGTTACTAATTGGAGTATGATACCATTATATCTTTTAATTTTATCATTCAACTCTTATTTAAACTTCAATTTTGCCTTTAAAATTATAACTTTTCAATATAGTACATAACTTCCAACATTGAATTCTGCTTGGTTACATTCTTAAAAATACTACACTATGTTCTTAAAAATTTATATATACTACTGCCAAGACTTTCACAGATACAAAACCTATAAACAACAGACCCAACCACATATCTGGAAAAATTAACCAAGAAGAAAATTATAACCTAGCTGCACATGAGCGCAATAGAAATCCATACAGACAGATCATCCCAAGAGAAAAATCTTCTAGATGCTCCCAAATTATAACGGCTTCCAAAATACACAAAGAAGCATAACCTCTCAGACCGCATAGTCAGCTCCATAGGAGCACCAATTAACAAAACCATAAGCTAAATACTTTAGCAAAACAACTACAGCCCCAATGCTGAAACCGGCAGCTTCATATGTAACAAAAACTCATACCACTTCTAGAAATAATCAAAGAATCTACACGTAGAACAAGAAGTCTGCTTGTAAGTTTCGACGTGGTGTTTCACTATTCAACTCAAGTCCCAATTAAAAGAAACTCTGGAATCATCAAAAATTAAATACCAACCAGCTAAAGCACCTCATGGAACTAACAGAACACTGCCTAACCAAACACATATTTCATATAAGCAAAGGACAAAGATTACAAGCAAATTGAAGGAGCCCCTATGGGATCACCACTGTCAGCCCTCATTGCAAACCTGTTTCATGGAAGAATTGAATCCAGAGCCCTGGCTAATGCCACCCACAGAACAAACTTTGTGGCTAAGATACATTGATTGACACATTTGTGATTTGGCCCCATGGAAAAGAAAAACCTTAAACAATTTCCTAACACACCTAAACAACAACACACCCCAAAATCAAGTTCACCATGGAAACGGAAATAAACAAACAACTACATTCCTAGAAGTACTATGCTACAAATAGAACAGATGGCACATGGATTCACACCAATACCAAAGAAAACACACACCATATCCGCTACCTCAACTGCCACAATCCCACCACCACCCAGCACAGATAAATTCTGTGTGAAGACACTAATTACAGAACGCAAACGCCTTTGGCAAGATAAGACACATAATAAAGACTGAAGTATTGCAACGCCTGACTTGAACTATTGACAGCCCAATGGCTTTCCACAAAAAAAAAATCACCAGCTTGATCACAAAAACACACCAAGACATAACAGAGACGCTAGAAGACCAACAGACATATGGAAACAGCTTGTCTTGCCCGCTATCATAAAGAGGTACTAACAGATAAAATCAGTAAGATACTACACAGGCATCACATCAAGACTGCCTTGCAAACAGACAAAAAAAATTAAAAAGCAAAGCCATCTGAGGAACCCAAAAGACAGAAATTTGACCTGGAAAAACAAGGCATATACGAAATTCCCTGTACATCATGCCCTGGCCACCAATACATTGGACAGACCAATAGAAAATAAGTACCGCGCCTAGATGAACCACAAAAATGCAGTAAAAAATCTGGAACACACCTCCTCACTAGTCCAATCACATGAAAACGCACAGGTCACAACATCAACTTCATGGCACTAAAACCTAGCCACTTATAGAAAACCCAGCGCACAGAATATCAGAGAAGCCAATAGAGATTGAAAAAAGACCTGACAGCATGAATAGAAGAGATGATTCCAGCAGACTGTCAATCATGTTTGGAAAGCCTGCACCTCTCACATAGAAGATCATCCTCCACACCACAAAACAACAAACAGCCTGAGCACAGACAGACTTCCCTCTGATGCCTCCAACTCAAACACTCCCCCACCAAGGCACCCAGGGTGAAACCTCAGCTTGCTGTGAATAGCAGCCGTCCTTTCCAATGAAGGCCAAGCTGGCATTGAAAGCCTCCAACACAAGAAGAGAGTGCTGCCAGCCAATCAAAGCCACAAAACAGACAGAAGAAAACCAGAAACACCAATCAATCAAACTCCAAGTCCTAATGACACACCCGACCCTAGGGTAATAGCCATCAGAATAGACCAGCCTTCAAAATTTGAAACAGAGGAACTGTGAGACACACTTCCATATCAGAAGGCCTGATGATGGCAGATGAGATTCTGCTGAAACGTTGCTACATACTTTAACAGAACTACAATGAGCTACAACTTTAACAGAACTACAATGAGTGGATAATACGCCGAAGGAAGCTAAACAGCACATATATATATATTATATATATATATATATATATTATATATATATATATAATATATATATAATGTGTGTGGTGTGTGTGTGTGTGTGTGTGTGTGTGTGTTGTGTGTGTGTGTGTGTATGATTATTATATATATATATATATATATATATAATATATGACAATAGTAAATAAAACACTCATTCCCATTACCAATTTCAAATTCTAATCATTAATATTAGAATCTTAACATCTTTAACATTTCTTTTTCAATCTGGATATCATACTTCCTTGTGGAACACTTATAAATTTTCCATAATTCTTTTTATTTTCAATATTTTCTCTTCACTTATATTCATATAATATCAAATAGTAATATAAAATGTTCCGCATCCTTTCCTAATTTCATTCTCTCCTTCACTTTTATTTCATTAATATATTAATAAACACTCACTGCATTACATGACAGTATTTTATCCATCATTTTAATCATACATTGCTTCATATTTTTCTAAAATTTTTTTCTATTTTCCTAATTATAACAATACTATCTTATGTACCTTTGCAGAAATCTTTTTTCAATTAACATTTTCAACCCGCATTGTCTCTAAAATAAGGCTTATACTCCTGTCATTTTCCCTGTTTCTCTATATACTTGTTTTGTCCTTTTTAATAACTTTCTTTTCCTTTTCCTTCTTCCCGCCTTTTCTTCTCCCTCCCCTTTTACCCCTTGTCTCTCCTACTTCCTAATTGCTTCTCTTCTGTGATCCTCTTCTTTCTGTGCTTCTCCATGTTGTAATTATTTTTCATACTATTCCTTTTTTGGGGTGTTTTTTCAAATGCTTAAACCTTTTCAACTCTCTTCCCCCTTTTCCTTTTTTTTTCTCCCCTCATAAATACTTGTTTCAATTAAAGATGGCTTTTTTCTTTGTCCCAGTTCTTCTTTTATTCCTGCAAGTGTTTCTTGTTGTTTCTTAAATAAGTTCCAAATCTCCATTTCTAAGAATTGAAATATGAAAGCCAAAAGAAACTTTCCCAACTTGTACATCTTCTTTGTACTTTTTAAGTTTCCATTTTAGTTTTTCCTAAAAGTGGTTGCCAATCTTAAACACTTTTAAACACCACCTGATTGATTTTAGTCATATTCCAATGTAGTTAACCAAAAATCCAAAAATCCGCCAGTAATCCAAAAATCCCAAAGCTGATTTCTTCTTGCTTCTTTTTTCCACTTTTCTCTTCCTAGGGTTCTATTATTTTGTTACAATTTATGCAGTTAGATATGTATCTTTATAGGAATCTTGTTAAAAGTTTCACTGTAGTACTTTTAGTTCCAGGCAGTTCCTCCCTCCATTTTTCCAGAATCCTGCCCTTTTATTTCTTTTTTCTCCTCTCCTTTCCTGCTTTTAAAAAAGTCTTTATTATCCTTTGACCATTTTATTTTCAGCTTAACATGCCTATTGATATCAAAGTTGGGATTTTTGTCAATTTCTTACTTATAATCTCTTAGCTGTCACGTATCAGGAAGGATAGAAACAAAAGTCCAATCCTTTTTCCTTCCCTCTCTCTCTTCCGCATGCTTCAAAGTCTTTTTCGGGAAAATGTTATTTTTTATAGTTTCATAATACCAGGGTAACCTTAACGTTGTTGCCTTTTTCAATTTAACCTGGTTAACCAAACTTTCTCTTCTTATCTTCCTCTTGCACATTCTTTTCTGGTCAAGTTCTTCTTTGAAGGTGGCCATTTCTGACCACCGCTGCAACCGCTTTTGGGAAAGGGAGTAATGGCCAGCTGAGGAGGAGAGATGCAGCTCTCCTCGACCCTGCTGGTGGTCTTCACCACCTCTACTGGATGGCTTAGTCCTGAATCCAGCTGGCTCAGGGCTCTGTGGCGGCGTGCACAGATCGAAACTGCGCACGATCGCGGATTTCGGGTTCGTTGCTGAAGGAGCTCAAACCGGAAGTCTTCTTGGCAAGTTTTTCATGAGTGATTTTCCATTGCCTCTTTTTTCAGTCTGAAAGAAAGTGATTGGCCCAAAGTCACCCATCTGGCTTCATGTCCAAGGTAAAAGACAAAATTAAAACTCATAATCTCCTGTTTTTGTTTTTTGTTTTCCTAATGTCTTAACAGGTAAATATTGTTGAGGTATGTTTTATCTTAGCAAAAGTCATTCACATTAAGACTCTTTAAAAAGAGAGTCTTAAAGAGTCTTCTCTCTACTTGAAGTTAAATCAGTGGCCCTAATAAGACCAAACTCCAGAACTCCATCATGTAGAAAAATCTGTAAATGACCCTCCTCTCCCATTAGAATGACGGTGATGGCCAGTATTCAGGAAGGGATGCTGTATTAGTCAACTGGTTAAGGCTGCTGAGAAACTAAGGAACTTACTAATTTAGAAACAAGCCAATCGAAATAAACACATAAACATAGTTCTGAAGGATTATTATTCACTAATATTCCATCCCAGGTCTGTCTTTCGGAGAGTACACACCACACCTTAATTAAAAAAAAGATTTAGATTTCCCCATCTGTGATGCAGATCAGTTCTTCAGCCCCCCCCCTTCCCATCATGCTTGAAAGCTCAGAACATGAACTGCCCCTTTGGGAGGAATGCCCTGAGATAAATGCAGGGCTTTAAGGCTGTGCTGCATGACTTATAGCAAGGCTAATTTTTAACATTTTCTTCTCCCTTCTCTTTATAATAAACCAAATGCCAATGAGCCCAACGAATAAACAGCCTATACTGTATGCAGACAGGATTTCTAGAGTGGGTTGTGACTGGCTGACACAGCCCAGTCAAGGCCAAAGAAGCATTTTCATTATAACATTGGCTAATCTGGACTTGAATTTCCAACAGGGCTTCATGAAGCCTTGATATATAATCTTCTGGCCATCAGATAAGTTACAAACAGGGTTTTTGAAAGGTTACACTTGAACAGACAACAAGAAAGAGTGCCCTGTTCTGCCTACATGCCCTACTAATCAGGTCCAGTTACAAAAGGATTTTTCATCAAAGAGTCTGAGACAAGAGCCCAACTCTGTTGGCCATATCTGCTTGTCACTCACAACCTTAATGTAGGCAGCCTGATGACATGACTAAGGGGAACAGGAACATTGGCCAAGAACTTCCAAAACTTCATAGTAAGACACTTTTCATTTATCAGGCAAAGTCACACAAATAAGAAGTCCCCCATTATCCTTCTACTCATATTTCCTGATAGACTTTCATTGTAGATTGTGCAGCCTCAACAAATACCTCCTGGAGTACCTTCTTCACCTTCAGCTTCTTCGGAACTAGAGGTTTTTTTAGGTCTCAGATTCTATCATTTCAGCAACTAATTTAATCTATTTAAGAAGGATATTAAAACAATTTGAATTTCCGCTCTTTTTCAAAATAAATAGGCTCATGTAAATATAATGTCGCATTTCCTTCTTTATTATCAGATCTTTGCCATCCTTAGGCTTGAACTGTCATATGTAGACAATACTTGAAAGAGAAATATGTAATCTAATGGAATACATGGATCTCAGTAAAATTAAAATTTAACTTTTTTTTCCCACTGGTGAGAAAAACATTGCATTATAAAAGCACTGACAAAACTTAAACTCATCTCTCTCTCTCTCCCTCTCTCTCTCTCAAACCATTCCAAATAAACATTGCCTTGAAAAGAATTAAACTAAAAGAGAAATCATCAAAAGTATGAGCAGCCATTACTTGAAATTGCATTTCTTCTGAGGTCATTATTCAGGCTTTTTATAATATTAAAAGCACAATTTCTTGCCTTGAATCTGCATTTGATATGTGGCAGTTATTGATTATTGAATTAAAATAAAATGAAATAAAATGCCTGTATTCACTATACAAAGTTTTATATCATTTCAGTTTTAGAAGGTGTGGCTATGTCAGTAATATACATTGAGAGCCTAATTTTAACTTCTTTTTCTTCTAGCTGTGTGAGCAATCCTGTTGTTATGGAAGTTAGCAAAACAATGCAAGACCTGGAGCACTCAATGAAATATTAACATGAATAATTAAAAATAATTCCAGTCAACATTTCCATTCTATTAATATCGCCAGCATAAGCATTTTGTTTAAGTTAATGGTGAAAGGGTGTCCCCTAGTCTTCCAAGGGATTTCTTTGAGGCTGATTTATTACCTTGCTGGAGCACATTAGCCCTTTATTTTTAAACAACACAGTATGGTTGAAGGGATTCAGAACATTCCAGACGAGTGTCTGCAAAAACATCTCTGGATCAGTGGCTGTGATCACGGGCTGGGTAATTGCTTTGATTAGAGCATCCGTCTAAAACAAAGAAAGTGGACTGGAGCAAGGCAGGCTCTGGTCTCATTTACAGGTCTGGAGATGCTTGTAGAAGCTATTACCAGCGGCCTCTGACCCTGGCCACCCTCAGGTGAAACTGCTTTGCCCAGTCATCTCCTGTTAGCTTCAGTCAAATGACATACTTTGGGGAGCTGTAGCCGCAATGGCGACTCGGTGGCTGTTAATCAATCAGACAATATCAGAACCACAGGCCCAGCCTGGAGCTACGCAGATGCAAAAGCAGACGAATTGGAACAATAATGGATTTTCAAACTTATTACAATGATAGTGTTACTTACAACAAATCTGTCTGCAGATCTATGGCTATGGAGATAAAAGCCTTTGGGATGGAAATGTCAGAGCCTCGAGTTTATTTATGTATAAGGTAACCATAAATAACAGTGGCACATCACTAATTATAGGGCATATTTATTTTGCATAAGTGGCTTCCCACATAGTAGAGTTGTTAAAATGCAGAGATTTGCTTCTGAAACCTTCTGCTTTTATTTGCTACAACCAGAATGAGTGCACGGGACTGGTTCTATGAATTGGAAGAAAAAAGGAAAAGAAAAATAGAAACAGACACATTTTGTTTTGTTTCCAGATTATCTATAATTATATTGATTTGAAGGATGGACATAACTCCAGCTCCGGAAAAATTCAGATGCAAAAAGCATACTCTTACTTTTCAGCAATTTAAATGTATATATCACAATTCCTTTACAATGTTTAGTTTTTCTTCTTGGCATTGTAGAATAAATGTATATACTATTTTGTGTATATTTGTGTAATTGGACATGTGTAAGAGAAAGCAACTTTGGTAAACTGATGTAAAATTAAAACAAAACATTAGAATTTGGCAAGAAACACAACAGTCAGAATTTCCAACGAGATACTTTGCTGTGGCATGATAGCCAAGTGCCTTCTGCTACATTAAAAGCAAAGAGATTTATTATGGACTGAACCATATTTCATCTGACATTCGAATGATTATTCTCAGTGTACAAATGTGAAAGGAAGATTATAAGATTATAAAATACTACAATACTTTCTCTTTAAATGAGGAAAGCATTCTCAGAAAGTATTGTGAAAACCTAGATTTATTTTGAAGAACGAGTATGTGAGATTTAAATTTTACAGACAAAAACATTATCAGATTAAATTGATTTTTAATCCATAAAAATTGAATTGTATAGAAGCAGCAAATATTCTAATGCTGGCCCAAAGAAAACATGCAGTAAAATAAATGAGAACAAAAAATTGTTGATAAATAAAAATTTTGCATTGAGGGATAGTTATTACAAGACAAAATCGAAGTGATTGGCATAATCCCAACAAAAGTTTTTGTCTGCTACTAAAGTGTTTGGCCTCATATTTTTGATAGAAGAAAAAGGAAATCTAGTTCCAGTTTAAAAGTTCTGCTAAAGTTCTGCTAAAAAAGAATAAACTATAATCAAGTTGATGGTTAAGGAAAATGGGCAGTCAAACAGCAAACCAAGCCATCCTGATTTGGATTGCACAGTAGAATCAGAGGCTGGAATAATTTTGAAGGAGACCTTCAACCCACAGGATAGTGGGAGCTGTTTGTTTGTTTGTTTATATCCACCTTTATTATTTTTGTAAACCAATCCAGGTGAGGGACTCACCCAAAACTCCTCCCTCCTCCTATTTTCCCCATAACAACCCTGTAAGGTGGGCTTGGCTGAGAGACAGTGACTAGGCCAAAGTCAACTGCCTAAGGTGGGATTAGAACTCACAGTCTTCCATTTTCTAGCTTGGGGCCTTAACCACTAGACCAAATTGGCTCTCATATGGCTTTTTGACTGTGATATTCTTAACTGGGGAGGGGGAAGTGTTAGAGAATGGACTTTCTCCTGATTACTCTTTAAGGCCAGGTCACATCGGCTGACAGATGCAAAACGTATGTAAAAAGGACACAGCGGATGAGAAAATGTTCCATCCATTGTTATCCGCTCTCTAAAGTGCCCCAAATTTGCATAAACAGAGCGGACAACAACGGAAAGGAACGGACAGGGAGAGGACGTAGTGAGGATG
>BHFT01021415.1:0-77082 GCA_004320025.1 Laticauda laticaudata
GATAACAACAGATGGAAAATTTGCTCATCCGCTGTGTCCTTTTTGCATACGTTTTGCATCCGTCGGGCAGTGTGACCTAGCCTTAAGTATCTTAGTCAGGCATCACATCTAAACATTTGTTTAACACCAAAAAAGGATGTAGCCTTTATTGTCACTCACATAGTTTGAATATTCTTGAGGCAATCTTGTCAGGAGAAATTTAGCTTTTTTAATGCCCAATCTCATTTAAGTGAAGGAGCTCTGAATAATGTCTTCTTCTCTGTCCTTCAAATAATTTTCCAATGCCCCTCTTCTCTTTTTCAACTGTCTGGTGTCCTTGTAACATTCTATGGCCGTCTACTTACCAAGGAGCATAGGTGAGCATGGAATGATGCAAGGACATAGGCAATCAAAAAATTGGAAAAGGGCATTAGAAGAATATTGGAAAGACAGTGAAGCAGAGACACTGAAGCTAGTATACTATGAAAGTTTACTAAATGCCAAAGATACCAAACTGGCCTACAAGAAAAATCAAATTAAAAAAATAGAAAAGAGACACAGCAAGGCAAAATATTACATGGCCAAGACACACACAAAAAAGAAGCAGGCAAAGCAGATAACAACATGATCAGGTAATGACTAAGTGCAGAAAAAAAGAGACAATTCTGGCTGTACAAGATCACACTTTAAGAACAAAAGCCAGAATTGAGAAGATGGCAATAGAGAACAAATGCTGTCCCTGCAAAGAAGCTGAAGAAACCGGGGACCAACTAATTGATTGCTTCAAGAAGATTGTGTAGGCTGACCACAAACAATGGGATGATAAAATAGCAACAATGGTGCATTGGAATATCTGTAAGAAATATCACTTGCCTGTAAACAAGTACTGATGGAACAATAAAACAGACAAATTAATAACAAATGAAGAAGCTAAAGTCATCTGAAACTACAGAATTTAAATAGATAAGCATTTGTCACACAACACTCCAGACTAAACAATTGATAGAAAAGACTAAAAAATCTGGATAGTAGATATTGCAATACCTGGAAACAGAATAGAAGAGGAAGAATTGGAGAGAAATCACAAAATACAAAGACCTGCAAAAAGAAGGAAGGCTGTGGCAAATGAAAGCAGTGACAGTACCAATAGTAATAGGCACCTCAGGTACAATTCCAAATTCTGAACCATCACTTGAACACTATCAGCATGGACAAAGTCACCATCAGTCAATTACAAGAGACAGCTTTACTTGGAAGAGCGTATATCTTGTAACAATCCTTTTAATGTTATTAAACAAGAACATCTGCCTATCCGAGGTCCTTGGCAAGGACTCAGTAGGTGGATAAAAATGCCAAATCCAGTCTAATTGTGCATCCAACTATAAAGATGCTATTTATTTTGGTTGTTCATAAAGACACATTTTCCAAAACATTTTGGAATGGAATATTTTTACTGTGAAATAGGAGGCTTCAAAGATTTCAGATTCTTTCTTATCTGAAAATGGGCTGTGGATAATTGAGATCATTTTTTGGGGAATGGCCCATTTCAAGATTGGATACTTTCTGAATACTTGGAATGTCACATGGTGAACCTAGAGCATTTGGAAAAATATCCTGTTTTGAGATTGGAACATTTCATAGCAGAATGTTTTATGGCCCTCCACTCATAAAGCATCAAGCTGAAAAACAAAAAAGGGACAGAGAAAAGATGGAGAATAAAAAAAGGTAGCAGAAGTCAAAGGTAAACATTCAGGAAAAGAAATACATTTTTGACCACTGGGTAAACCAAGGTAAGGTTGTGGAGATGCAGGCCTTGTGGGAACCATAAATTATGGGCAAAGGCATAAAATATAAAATAAGTGGAAATCAAAGCAAAGGATAGTAATATATAGTTCTTATAGAGAAGAAGCCACACAGTGACAAGTAGAGAAGATAAATGAGTGGACAATATCTGAAGGTTTTTTTTTTAAACTATATAGAGATTTATTAGGTTATTAATTAAGGAAAAAAGTCCAGGGAAAAGAATATTCGTTATAAAACAAATAACATACAGAAAACAAAACCACGTTGGTGAGAAAAGTAAGTAAAAAGAATAAAAAAAGAGGATAGAGATAGAATGAAACAAGTAAAAGCTTAAAGGGAAGACAAGAATAAAGGAGAATAAGGTGAAAGAAAATACCACAATTTTTAAAATCAATATTCAAAAGTTGGAAATAACATCTTATGTAAATATAAGAAAGAAAAGCATATTTATGTTTTATTTATTCTGTCTGGATAGAATGGAGTATATCAAAATGGAACAAAATGAAGGATGTGTAGAGATGGAGCAACAGCTCTGCCTTAGATAATCTGAGGTACCCAGTCAGAAATAATTGCAATTAATGTCAAAATGCTGTATAAAAAAGAGAAAATTATGCTAAAGTATGCAAAAACTATGCAAAGAAAGAAATGCTTACAGGTCTGCTGTTTTGAAGAGAAAACAAATATTGAAAGTTGAAAAGATAGATCCCAGCAGGAATCAGTTTAAGAGAATAGGCCCCAAATACCACTCTGGGGAAATGAGGGGGAGGGAAGAGGAAGAAAAGGTTCAGCAGGGTGTCATATATATTGGCAAAATAAATAAACAGGAAACCAAACTATGGAAGAAAATGAAGTGTACAAAATAGAAACCTATCAAAATAGAAACCTATCAAAAAGCACAGATTTATAAACCCCCAACTGTAAATACTCAACGTATTTTAGAATACCCCTTTCCCAGTATGTCCTTCTGTGTCCCAATCAGAGGAATTGTGGACAAACACAATCATCCATTCTCATGGCAAATAGAGATAATGGCACCAAATACATTGAACCTCTTTTTGAGTTGCATTGAAGTTAACGTTATAAGATCCTGCTGAAACCAGTGCCTGAAGAGCAGTTACAGTAGAGTTTAATCTACTCTCAATATACTGGCTTATAATAACCTTTTGAATTCACATCCTAAACTCAATGGAAGAACCTTTCCTCATGCTCCCACTCTTTGGACAGTGATACCATTAATTCTTGAGCACAATTTGCTGTCAATTCTCTTTCCCCCCCATCCTAATCCTCCTTCACCCCTTGAGAAAGATTCATCTGAAAGCAGGAGCTTGTGTATATGTGAATTATGACTTGCAATATATTGTGAGAAAGTGATGGCAGGGCAGCAGAAAAGAGAATCCCATTGAACTTCAAAAAGTTCTTTTCAATGTTAAGCTCAGAACGTTTTCAGGGTAAAATACAAAATAAAATATTCTTGTCATCAATATCGCTTAGTCTTCTTCTCCCACTTCTACCAGTTTCATATGACCTTTACTATTCATAGTTCAGATAATCCAGTTAAAGCTTTTGAAACCAGTCTTCAATGAAGACTCTCACTGGGTTGGCATCACTTGCAAACTACTAAGGCAGAGATAACTGAAAGCCATTCGTGGCAAAGATGAAGAAGCCTGGATGAAGCAAATTTATGAAGCAAAAATATCTAGTGCCCGACACAAACTCTGCCACCACACCACAGATCCCAAATACTCACATAGTTATCTCTTGCAGACCAGCCAGGATAAAGCTGCATGTGAAGCTGCCTTTCCTTGCGGGCCAGTTCATAATACTTGGCTTGCTCCTCTCGTGACAATGCGTGCCACTGAAAAGGAACCATAGAAAACAATGAGCACCCAAGGTATTTGCAGTTCTGTCACATCCTGAGATAGAAAAGGATAGAAAACACCTGCCTTCCAGGTATTGGTAGATTTTCTCTCCCATCAGCAGCAACCAGCCACATTCTTAAGCAAGATCTAAAATATATCTAGAATTCTCTTTTAACTTATTGCACTTAACTTTTAATTTATTGCATAGATGCAAGATGGGTGGAAGGAAGATCAACATATTCCCAAAGATTCAGCCCTTAACTTTACATATGGTATTTGGAAACACTCTGTTGCATACATCTGATCTTGATAAACACATGAACGAAGAATCATCCACATAGCAGAGCAGAATGAGGAATTTGTGACTTTGCAGATGTTGCTGAACTACAACTTCTAGACATTTGTTTATTAATTACTTCGATTTATATACCATCTCACAGCAGTGAATCTGAAGAATGGCCAGTAGGAAAAACAATACAGTTTCAGCTCTTGTGATTAGGTAATGCTCCATTTCCCCCTTCCACCTACGAGTTTTCTGTACCAACCAGAACATGGAAAAAAAGATGCAGCAATAGCAATTTTATTTTAGCATTTCTTTGTTTCTCAAATCCCCAAATCATCCCCGAATATTCATTTGCATATGCCTGTGCTTATCAGTTTTTATGGAAACTGAAGTTCTCTGTGGAGGAAGCAACAGCAAAAGTTTATTAAATAAAGATAATTCAATCTCTTATTCTATAAATAAATTAAATCCTTGCACATTGTTAAAAAAAACACCCAAATTTAAGGAATAGAAGATTTTGACCAAATTTACCAGCAATTGTTTTTACTTTTTTAATGCAATAAACGAGTATATATATATATCCACTTTACATTTTTAATATTTAAAATAAGATCAGAATTTGGGATAAAATTGAAAGTTAAATTATATGATTGGCCAAAAATTAAATTAAAATATCACTGGTCTCTAAAAATCAAAATGAAAAAGCTTCCTTAGCTACCGTGTTTCTCCAACAATACGGCCTCCATCAATAGGAAGCCCCACCATGTTTTATTGGCATGAAAGCAAATTAAGCCCCTCCCCCCAAATTAAGGCCCATATTAAACATGCAAAATGGGGGGGAATGGTGGTGGGGGGCTTGCCATAAGGAAGTACTTTTGTTGCATGCCCGGATATGGTGCTGCCTGCGTTGGTGGGGCACTTCATATCAGGAGACCTTCCGCCAGACCTTCCGCACTGTTGCTTTCCCTTCTCCGCTTGCTGCTGCAGCATTAGAGCAAACGCCTGCGGAGTTTGTCGTCAGCCACGTGCGGCCACATTCCAGGGCTCCTCCCTGCAACTGGAGCCCTGAGGAGACACTTGGCCTTTCAGGCGCTGCCTGTCGACCGCCTTCCTTATTGCTCCATGCCTTCGAGATTAAAGCCAATTATTTTTAAAAAATGACCATACCCTAGCTTACAGCACAAACGTCTCCCTGCCCAGAGAGGGCGAGTACCCTGATACCGTTCGTGCACGTGGAGAAGCGGAGATCTCCGCGGGGCTTCTTCTGGTTAATCCCCAACCTTCCCTACACTACGCGCCTTCTGACGCACGCTAGTCTCCTTAAGCCCAGTGAGCTTCTCCACCTAAAGAAGAAAGCGCCAGCGCGGCTAGCTGCAGGCTGAGAGCAGCCAAGCAGCAGCGGGTCCGAAGCCCTCGCAGTGGAAACCGCCACCCCCTTAGCCCTATGCAGGGGGAGAACGACCAAGGGTTTAGTGCGCCACCAGCTACCGTCGCATTCCGCCTTTGTAGCACCTATGCACTGAGCACCTCCACGGCCAAGCCTAAACACGCCACTCCTTTTTTTTTTTTTTTTAAGAATTTTATTAATTTGTCTACACAAACAACACATAACATACATAACAATTAAAAACATCTATTCTCATAATATACTTCCGGAAACTGTGTCCGTTTATTCATCGTGTTTTGTGACTTCATCTTGTTAGTGTCATTACATGTTATATTGCCACTATGACAATTGTCACTTATTATCAAATCCATATCCTAATATTCACTAAAAACAAAAATATTTTATTTTGAGTCTATACTTGTTTGAATCATTCATGCTTTGTGGATATCAATACTTTAAACAAATTTACATTCTATAACAAATCAAATAATTCATAACAAATCAATCCTAAAAAACCCTTTATAGATAAGTATTATATGTTCTATTATCGTTATTTTTATCATCTTAGCCATTGCATAAAAAAAGATCCCAAAAATTTCATAAAATTGTTTATCTTCTTGCTCTCTAATTTCAAATGTTCAATCTACTCATCTCAGCCACATTTCCAGTATTGTTCTTATAATTTCTTCCTTGTAATGGTATTTTCCTCATCTTGCAATTTTTTAGCAAATACAATCCCTGCTCGCCTGTTAATACAATTCTAAATCAAATATTCAATGTCTTTATTATATGTGTCAGTAAAATATCACCCAATTAAAAAAAATCTCTGGTTTCAATGTTCTATGTGTTTCTTTGTCATTTTTTCGCAACCATATGTGAATTTTAGTCCAATATTTTCTGCATCCTACAAGTCCACCAATATGATAGCTATGAGCAGGTATCTGATGACATTTTCCAACATTTGTTCGGATTTGTTTCATTTGAACATTCTTGCTATTTGCTTGTCGGGGGGAAGTGCCACCTGTAAAACATCTCTCATACAAGTTTTCTTTTATATGCTGTTGACCATTGTCATTTTTATAAGATATTTGAGACATAATTTTTGCCATTTCTCTAAATCAATCCCATATCCAAAATTATTTCCCCCCAAACAATTCATAGTTTCTCTTAACTTGTTCTGTCCTCTAACTTAATTCCCAATAAATAACCATATAGTTTTTTAATCCTTGCTCATCATACCCATAATATCTTATCTAAATCAGTCTGTTTATATAGAATCCTTCCATTTTTAAAAATCTTCATCATATCTTGAGTGTATTTGCGCATAATGAAAACCAGTTCATCTTTATACTATTGTTCCTCTAAAGTTTTGGATTCGATTTGTCACCCTTTTCATCTAACAATTCCCCATACTAACTGTTTGTTCCTTTTAAGACATTAGGATAGGAAAATGCTATCAATAGTCGATAACCAAACTTGGAATTTTCATAAATAACATCTGTTTTTTTAGTCTTTTCGCCAATTTAACCCAAAGACTCCGTATATAATGTCCTTCTGAAAACCCCGTGTTTAGTTCCCTTGTACCATAAAAAAGCATTGCCAGCTCCACAGTAAATCATTGGCCTTGCCTAATCTGTCAACAATCTATCGTTTTCTTAATGTTATCCATTTCTTTGACCCACATCAAACTTGCAGCTTGATAATACAGTTCCATTAGGCAAGCCAAAACCTCCTCTAATTCTAGGCATGCTTGCAAAAGCTTTAACTTTATTCTCGCTCTTTTACCTTGCCATATAAACTTCAACATGATTTATTTAAATCTTCAAAATAAGTCTTTTCCAAGTACTAATTGGTATTGTTTGAAAGAGAAATAAATTTCTGTTGTAAAATATTCATCTTAATTTGTGAAAATTCTCCCTCCATTAATGACAATCTGCAAGTTTTCCATTATTTCTTCAAGTCTGTAAATTGATCTGTTTGTTTGATTATGATAACTATTATTGCTCGTTTTAATGTGCTACGATTCGCCGCTGCAAATTATAATCCCCAGATACTTAAACCTTATATTTGTAACTTTTGGATTTTCAATAAGATCTGTCAATTTCCTTCTCTTTGTCTCCAATAAATGTTTTTTTGTTAGAATCTTTGTTTTATTCTTTATTTATCTTTCAAAGCCAGCCATCTCACCGATATGTCTCTATCTTTTCCAATAACTTGATGGAGCGGTTTCTAACGGGTTCTTCCACGCAATAATAAAGCTAATGTCGTTCAGCAAAAGCTTGTAGTTTAAATTTCTTCTTTTTTAATTTTCACTTCTCTTATAACTTTTATCAATCCCTAATATTTCTATGTGGGTAACAGCTTCATGAGTCATACTGAATAACAAAGGAGATTGATGGAACACCCTTGTTTGTGCCTTTTCTTAATATTAATAAAGATCTGTAATTCCTCCTCATCATTCACCATTTGCTGTCTGTTTTGAATTTATATGGCTTCCTAATTGCTTGAATAAATTTTTCTGGCAAACCCACTCTGTTCCAATAGTAATAACATAAATCTCCAGTTCACGTTGTCAAAAGCCTTTTGAGCATTAGAACATATCAAAAGCCATTTGCTTCTCAGGATGAGTCCTCATAAATATTCCGAAGGTATCAAGATTTACTCTCATATTGTCTCTAAATTTGGTCTCTTTGGCAGAAAGTCCATTTTGATCGTGAGTGATTAAAATTTATTTAAATATTCTTTTTCAGTCTTTTCTGCTAAAATTTGAACGAAAGATTTTATAATCCGCCATTCAATAAAGGAAATAGTCTATATTCTTTAATGTTGCAACGGATCAGCCTCTTCTGGAATAAGTGTTAAATATAAGCCTCTGACAGTGGTTTTGGCGTGTCATCTGTTCCTTAACATAACTGTCATTTCATAACTCTAACAATCGGGATGCCTCCAATGATTCTTGAAAATTTTTTATTTAGAATTCTGCCGGAAGCCCATCTTGGACCTGTGCTTTCCCCATTGTTTTTTGTCTCTTAAATGCTTCGTTTTAATTCCATCCATTGTTATATTACTTTCTAACATTTCTTCAGTCTCTTTAGGTATCTTTCGTAAGTTAACATTGCTGTAAATACTGTTTAAATTTATCGCTCAATCAATATTCTCTTGTTTACTATAGTTGCCATAAAAATCTGAATATAATTTCCTTTTTCTCCTTATTACCACAACAGGACTTAGGCTCTTGATGGGCATGCTATTTAATTTCAATATTTTCTTGATTTCTCTTCTCCTTATCTTCAGTTTTATACTGCTAGCGGCTTCTACCTAGGTTTTATTTGCATGCTTCACATATTCTGTTTAAAAAGTTTTCTAATTTTCCTGTTGCCAGTTCTTCTTTCCCTATTAATCCATTTTATGCTTAATTACATCCAGTTTCAAATTTATAACCTTTTTCTGTGGCATTTCTCTGTACTGTATCTTGTTGTATCAAGTCTTTTATATTCATCTTCTAAGGGTCTTGAGTGCTTGTCTTGTTCCTTAATATTCTTTTTTCTTGTTAATCCTATTATCAAACCTCTAGCATTTTGCCTTCATTGTATCCACAGACAATTCTGTATATTGAAGTATCTTCTTTTTGATTTTCGTTAAAGAAAAAGACTAATTTCTTCTGCCATCCATTGGTATAAAGCTTTCTCGCACTTTAAAATAGTGTTATTACATGTCCATTCTCAACTTTTTTTGCTTTGTACCTATCCTCATTTAATTGTATTGGACTATGGTCTCCGCCCAGTAAATCTTATTTCAATGCTTGTTTCCTTGATAGTGGATATTAATATCTGTTGAGATCGCAAATTCATTACTAATCTGACATATTGATAAATGTCTTTAAGTAAAAAAGGTATATTGTTTAACTTTTAACGTTCTTCTTCTCTCCAAATTATCTTTTAAGGTGGGTTAATCATACTGTCATTCTTAAAAAAAGATTTAGGAGAATCTTCTCTATTTGTTTGTATTGTGTGTGATTTATATAGCCTACAATTTTATGTGTCCACAATTTCCATAAACAATCCCCCATTGTCATAATTAATTTGACATAAATCAGTCTAATTATTTCCATAATGTAGTTTTTTTGTAAAACCTCTTCTAAGTTTTATCATTCGGAGATTAAATTGCAAATTCAGGAGTATTTTTTTCTATTTATGTGGTCCATTATTTTTCGCACCATAATACTGCTGGCCTGTCTTTCATCCGGGTAGATTCAGATTTGCTGGGGGCTTGGGAATATCCTCCTTTAATATAGAGAACCACTCCTCTTGTTTACATTGTAGTCCAAGAAGTAAATATTTTCTCCTTAATTTTGAGTTGTATTAACAATGTGCTCATGTGTTTTCTCTAATATGACTTCTTTGTAAGCAATTATTATCAAATTTTTAATTTCTCTCACATTTATGAAAGAGTTTCCTTTTTTAACACTATTTAAGTCCATTTATATTCATTGTAATAGTTTTTTTTTTCTTACCAGTGATTATGCTTTATATTTACGCCATCTAAACACTCTCGTGGCTTCTCTTTCACAGTGTTCTTTACTGGTGCTACCTGTCGCACCTGCAACTCCTTTCTCTTTTTTCAAATGTCTCGAGTTGTCCTCCTGTACATCAATTAAGAGACCATTCTTTTCTCTGCCTCCTCTCTTCTTCTTCAACAACAAATTCTGCGTAGAAAGTTCTGCTTTTTCAATTGCTGGATCAATGGTCATAATGTTCTCTGCTTTCTGCCACCGTAAAGATTAATCCCTTCTGGTAATCAGCCATATAGTCACTTCATTTTTCCAGTAGGACTTTTAAGTCAAGAAATCGGTATTCTCTTCTCATCTCTCGTCACTCTCTTCTAGGTATTTGTTTTAAAACCACAATCCTTTTGCCTTTATTTTCAATGTTTTCTCTCTTACCACCTCTGTAATATTTGATGTTTTTGATGGATTTTGGTAAATCTTAATATGGACTTCCTTTGGTAATTTATTTCTCATCATTCACATATCTTGTATAAACTCGATTATACCTCATCTAAACTCCATCCATCATCTTTTTCCTCTGTAATTTCCAGAACATCAGCCAAACATTTCTATCATTTATCGCAGCCAAATTTTCTCCTTTTTCCCTTCTATATTTTTGAAATCTAAGATAAAATTACTGACCTTTCCATCTCCCACCTCAACATCCCACTTTTTTCTGGTCTCACCACCGTTAATCTAGTATCAATATTTCCAATCTTCTTTCTCTCTTTGTTTTCCTTCTTCCTCGCATTTTTGTGAATCTCTCCTCATATTTCCCATTCATTTGTTTAATAATTTTCATCATTTTTCTCTATTTTCTTGTTCAATAGCATTCTATTTTATTCTGTAATACTTGGATTTCCTTGCATAAGCATCTGTAGATTACTTTTTCTGTCTTTATCTTGCTTCAACATTTGTCTGAATTAAATGTTGTCCATCAGGATGGGTGGGGAAGCAGAGGTAGAAAGCAGAAATGCCAAATGTTTGGTTTCCTGCTCATTTTTAATTGCTTCCAAAGCTTCAGAGTATATATATAGTATATAGTAGTTTCTCCCTCGTCATCTTATCAAATTAAAGATGTCCTTGGAAAATGAGTGGTTTATACACTTTTCTCCCCAGTTCAAATAAAATATTTTTCAAGCTCTATGGCAGTGTTGCAACATCTCTTTCATTACTCTGTTCCCCCCCCAGCCATGGAGAAAAAATATTTATAAAAAAACTCAAAACAGAAACGAAAAAAAAGAAGATAACAGAGGAGCCTCTATTCCTAAAGAGAATTAAAAAATATCAAGAAGCATGAAAATATATTATAAGAGAAAATTCAATCCGGTTACCTACAAAGTCACATTAAAGTCCTTCAGAAAAAAAACAATATGAAAAAATCCACAGCCTAATTTGACATCACTTAAAAAACGCCCGCTCAACCAGTTCAGTCAAACAAAAATAAAGTCACAGATTCTTCTTTGTTCAGGATGTCCTTTTCAAATCTCAGCAATTTACAATTCAAAAGAAAAATTTCTCACCCAACCGACACACACTCGCTCAAAGCACTTTCTTTCGGAAGGACTGTCCGGGCTTCAGCAGCTTTGGAGGCCTGGTCTTTCCGCTGTCCAGCAAAGGGCTACTCCGGATCAAACAGAGATTTGCGGATATCTCTGGGATCCTGGGACTTGTGTTCCCTTCACAATCCCCGTCTCTACGGGATGGTTCTAGGTCCGTTAGGACCGACCAGGGCGGAAAATATCAGCTGCCCGATTCTCAGAGCCCCGAGATCGCAGCTGTAGCACCGAGACGAAGCTCCGCCTTCTCCAACACGCACGTACCGGACCAACTCCTTTTGCGGCACGTCCGCCGAGGGAAGTCTTTGCAGCTGGTTTCCCCTACCCACCCGGCTGGTGGGTCCTCCTTGGAGGTGCGGATGGCTGTGGGGGAAGCTCTCTCACCCAAGAGGATCTCTCCCTTCTCTTCTCTCTCTCTCTCCCACAAGGTCAACTTCTGCACTTGGGCTGATGAGTGAGGAGGCTGCAGCTAGGTTCCTCCTGCTTGCTGAGAGGGTAGGAAGCCGCAGCTTTGCAGGAGCAAGCAAAGCGCTGGCTCACCTGGGTGAAGATTTTGGGAACGCAGGGGCAGAAAGAGCCACAACATGCACACGGCTTGCTTTCTCCGTTCTGCCCAGCCTGCACAGCTCTGGGTGCCCTGGAAGGAGTGCCTGCCTAGTCAGCTTAGCCTGCGGGTGCCAGAGCAGCTGACAGGTGGCCCCTCCTTCCCGGCGGCAGAGCTCTTACCAAGTCAGCAAGCGCCTCCCCACTGACCCTCATTGCTCATTTCCCGCCAGGGCCGCCACCAGAGCCTGTGGCGGGCTGGCAGCAGCCGGGATAAGCGAAGCCACAGGTGTTGTGTGTGCCTCTTCGCTGCCCCTCATTCCCAATCTCGCCGGCAAGCAGCGCTTCACTTGCCTCTGCAAAGAGCGGCTTTCTCACCTTCTCAGCCAAGCAGGAAGAACCAGCTGCAGCCTCCTCCTCCTAGCCGCAGCCGCAGACGTTGACCTTGCAGGAGATTGAGAGGGAGACAATCCTCTCGGCGGAGCGCCTTCCCCGCAGCCCTCAGCATGAAAGAGGACCCGCTGGCCAGGTGGGTAGGGGAAACTGAGCCGCAAAGAACTCCCTTGGGGGACACTTCCGAAGGAGTCGGTTGGAAGCGGCTTGGCTAGGCTTGGCCGTGGAGGTGCTTGGTGACAGGTGCCTCCAAAGCAGGAAGGGACAGTGCTGACGGGTGCGTAACCTTCAGTCGTTCTCCCTACATAGGCGCTAAGGGTGGTGGCTGTTCGCTGTGAGGCAGCTCGCGACCTTGCTGCTGCTTTGCTGGCTGCTGCTGCTGTTCCGCAGCCAACCCGCCTGCCCGCCTGCCTTTCTTTGAGGTGGAAGAAGCTGCGCTGGGCTGCTGAAGCGGACTGGCGTGTCCTGTCAGAAGGTGCGCAGTGTCGGAGTTGGTGAGGACCCGAAGATGGCCCCAGGAGAGTTCGCCCTCCCCACATGGGGTTGGGCTGCCCTCTTGGGCAGGGGGACTTTGTTTTAGTAGAGGTGTCGTTTTTTTAAAATAATTGGCTTTACCTTCGGGCAAAGGGAAGGACGGCAAATGGACGAGCCGCCTGAAGCCAAGTGTCTCCTCAGGGCTCCAGTTGCAGGGAGGAGCCCTGACTGGCTGCACGTGGCTGCGCCAAATGCTGAGGCGTTGCTCTAACGCAGTGGCAACAAGGGAGAAGGGAAAGCAACGGTGGTGGAAGGTCTCCCGAACATCCAAGCTGTCGCCGCCTGCCCACCCAAGGATGCAAGGGGGGGAATTAAGTCACCCCAGAAAAGACGGTCTAGTTGTTTTTTCGGGGGTCAAGAAAAAATAAGGCCCGGCCTTATTATGTGAGAAACACAGTATAATAAATTGGTTGAGCAGCCTTTGGTAGGTCATTTTTCATGCTACATTCCCTCTCCAAAATGACAATACTTGGCACCTGCCTTACAGTGTTGTGTGGATCCGTACTTTGTGGAAGGAAAAATATTTTAGATGTAGAAAGTGATCTACAAATAATCATTTTGAATTTCCTGACATGTTTTGAAAGTCAAGGATAATGAAAACTAATTCATAATCTACTGATTCAGGGACTTCAAAACAATCTTCCGAAAACAAACTGGAAAAAGCAAAATGTGTGTGTGTGTGTGTGTGTGTGTTGTATTTTCTTAAGCAGTCCTTTCTGCAGCAGTGCAGAAGTTTTATTATAAATTTCATTACATTTTCAAAGCCCATCCAAATGCACTGAAACAGTTACAGGGACCATTAAAGTCTAAATATAGAGAATATGCAGCAAAACCATACAGATCTCAGCTATGGAAAAGTGTGTTAGTATACTGCAAATTGCACACCAATCAGGCCACTATACAGCTGGACTATTCACCTACATAGGAGAATAATTTTCAGAGCCTTTCACCAACCTCTTTCCCAATCCATTGGAGCAATATCTCAGCTGTAAATAATGTTTACAACTAAAATCCAGAATTTCTGAAAAACCAAACAACTCATTCACTGTGAACCTTTCCTAATGCCTATATATCAATCAAAACAAGACAGACTACTTGTTCTCTTACCCGTCTTCCTAAAATTTGGTTGATTGCGGCGCTTTCCTTCAAGGTGCATTCAGCAATGACCTTTGCCCGCATTTCTTTCATGTACAACATAAAAGCATTCAAAGGCTTCTTAATGGTAGGCTTCTTAGCTTCCTTTTCTCTCTTGGGTTCTGATTGTGACTTCCTTATATGAAAGAGAAAATAACCCATTGATAATACTGGGTCTTACTTCAGGACTGCAGCCTCTTAGAAAATAATAAACAATAAGGATTGACAGTATAAGATTAAAAACCAATGAGCCAAAGATTAAACATTAAAAGAGCAAAATATGTTTTCTAATGGTAGCCAACTCTAAGACATTATCACTGGAGATATAATTTTGGGATCTCTATGGTCCAAAATATTCTACAAAACATCCTATTGAATTGATCCAGTTCAATTAATTTGCTCTGTTAATCTGATATATGAAATATTCTTGTAGAAACCACCATATTCATTACTTTGCCTGGTAGGATGGAAGATATTGTTTTTGAACTGTTACAACAGATGTGTGCCTGATTAGGTCTGATGAGTAATGAGCAGAGTGCAACCTTCCAATCTGTAACCCTTAAAATGAGGCTTGTGGACGCTGGCTTTGTAAATGAGAAGCAGCAGCTGCTCTTCCGAGAGATGAAACTGGTAGGGAGCATGCCAGGAGAACAAATTAGACCACCTATTCTTGCCAGATTCCTCCCACCTGAAGAAATTCCTTTAGGACAAAGGTGTCATACTGGCAGCCCACAAGCCAGACGCGTCTCATGCAGACCACGCCCACCCCAGCTCGGTGAAGGTGAAAACCGTTGCAAAATGTCACATGATAGCAATGTGATGCTGTGAGTTTGACACCTGTGTCTTAGGAGAAGCAGCTTATGACAAGTTTTCTGTGAAGTGAGGAAGGCAGAGGTCAGAAAGTACTGTATTTCTATCATGGCTGCCCCCTTCTAAGACAGCCTTCCAGAGACTTTTTACAGACTGAACTTTTCTGGAGGACTTTTATGGATGGATATAAATAATTATTACTTGGATATTAATTATTATGAAATATATGTAGTTCTTGAGCTATGGTGGTAATTGGGACCAGAATTTCCATTGATCAATGATGTGGTCATAAAGCATGGTCTGACATTGCCATTGCCATTGCCATTATTACCAACTGACCCAAGCCTCTCCCAGCTTGGTTCCTCCTAGTCCCTTAAGTTTGGAACTGCCTCCTTTTCAATTCTTCCATCCTCTTATCAAACCTCCCCCCCCCCCAGCCCCAAATCTCTGTCCTTATAGGCCACTTTGCATTCTGCCACCTTCTGTCAGTCCTGCTGGCCTGTGCTCATGGCCATCTACCTCAGCTGATTTTTTGTCATCTTTCTTCCTCCTGCTGCTAAATAGTTGGTGGCCCAGCCTGGTTTGAAGTCTTCTTCTTGAGGGTCACTTATGCTCACTCTCCAAATAACATGCACAATTCCCAGATCATCCAAAACAGTGGTACCAACCAGTGGGATCAGGACCACTGGTGGTCCGGATAAAATTTTGGTGGTCCACAGAAAAAATGTCATCCCCAAAGCAATAATCCAGGCTGTGCTGCCTACATGGCCATGGGAACACAAGGCTTGCATTGCGAACAAATGAGTAGTGGGGAGGAATGGAAAGGGATGGGGGAACTTGCCCCAATCATTCACACCTGGCCTGGCTACCAGGCTGCTTCTTTCTGCTTCTTCTTCTTCTGCTTTTGGCTTCAAGCAAGGAAAGCAGCAAAAGTCTTTTTCTCTTCCCTGAACTCCACCAGAAATGAGTCTTTGGACCTGAAATGCATCCTGCTCCAAGATGCAACAAAGTTGCTGCAAAGACTCATTCCTGGTGGAATTTGGGGAGAGAAAGAAAGACTTCTGCTTCTGCTGTTTTCTTGCATGAAGCCAAAAATGTCTCTCTATCTCTTCCCATGAGAATGGACTGGAAATGGTATCCTGCGATTCCAAATAAAGAATGATCGATTGATAGGAAACGGATGGGGAAATTTTCTCTGCAGTTTTGGGATTTTCCCAGGGTCTCTGGTCCATGGGATTTAAAATTATGAGTTTGGTGGTCCCTGAGGTCCAAATGGTTGGTGACCCATGATCTAAAATTCATGAGAAGGCCATGCCTGCTGTTCTCCAAATCATTTGCACTGTTCTTGTGATGCTTCACAAAGCCTTTGAAAAGCCTCTGAGGCATCCTGAAGCATTATAAGAACAGCATGTGCTTTTTGAAGGATAGTGTGAGTAGACTCTTGAAGAAGGCCCAGCAGAGTCAGATACTGCCTCACAAAGGGCAGGCTGAGCACACCTTTTTAGCAGGAGAGAAAAGATGGGCATAGCAGGAACTGCGGAGTGTAGGGTAGCAAGAACTTTGAGCTGTGCCACCAGTTGTGGGCTTGAACTGAATTAGAGGCTGGGAGGGGGGCCAGCTGACTGAAATTGCTGAAGACCTTTGGCCTCTACTTCAGCCCCAGGGTTGCCACCACTGCCAAGGAGTGCTGCTGTGCAGGGCAAACAAAAGGGCAGAAATCGGGGAAAGAAAAAAAGGAAGGTTGGGGTAAGTGTCCCTGCAGTCATAAATTTGGCTAGACTTCCAAAGATGATCACAGGAGCTCTGCAATGTCTACAATTTCGAGAACCATTCATAAGTACCATACATTCAGCACCACTGTAACTTCAAACGGTGGCTGAACAAATGGTTGTAAATTGAAAACTACATTGTTATGTCTTTGTTGTGCATAATAGTACATTTATTTTCTGGTGGAAAGTTTATTGTGTCTTACTATGTTGCTGTAAGTCTTAAAGATTCAGCAGCATCTAAATGCAACATATAAATAAATGGCACAGTACCTATAAATCTTCAACCCAGTTCTTGGCTACTTACATGCTTCGGTCGTAATGATCCATTTCTTGTTTCCCAGATGGAGATGTGATGCCCGGGTGTGGGAGGCCTGGTGCATGCATTCCAGAGCTAAGCATCAAAGGATGTGTAATCCTGCAATATAACACAGATTTGTTACTGCCTGGACTTCTAATGCATTACATTAGAATGGGATTTGTACAGTAGTTGGACTTGTTTCTAGGTGTGGGGAGAGACAGTTTCACAGAACTGTATGTGGACATTGGTGTAACAGTAAAGTTTGCTGACTTCCATGTAGGTTGACATTTCCAGAGACATAGCACAATATGAACATAAGCCTGGGTTTCTAAATTCTTCTGGAACTGCAGCATAATGGATCCTTGGGCACTCAGCTGCTCTATTCTGAATTAGACTGAGAAATATAGCAATGGCAGCCAAGAGCTATCCTGCACTTGAATAGAATTTGGTTTTCAACAAATGTGAGACAAGAGTGACACAGGGTGGCACTTTCTAACTTGATGTCATTTTCCCTACAATGGCTGTTAGAGCAAACTAATACAAATATCACAGAATACACAAAAATGACAACCTCTCATCTGCTGCCATCATCTTTGGTTATCCTGAAATTCTGTAAGGAAGCATTCTTCCTGGATGGAGGACACCTAAGAATGCTTTGACACAGCTCTTGGTAAAGCTTATGGCAATGCTGAGTCAGGCAGCGCCAACTCCAAATTGGTATTTTCTTCTTACATGCCTGTAGTTAAATAAAAACTGCAAGACTTAATTTGCTGTTTGATTAAAGAGTTGTATTTAACAGTTCCTTACTTGTACCTCAGGTTTAAGTTCTAAGAAAAATAAAAAAGGGCTGGGGAAAAATTTATGCTGATTTTCTGGCTTCAGTTCTTTGCAATAATTATTTTATGCAAGTTGTTCTTGCCAAGGAAACTAGGCTGTTGGATGACTAAGTCCATTTTAGATGAGGACCTAGACTTGGCTTAAATACCAATTCTTTGCCAAGAATTTCTTAGCCTAACTTCCAATGATCTGCATGAGACCCTATGGCTTTAGTGCTATACAAATATTGAATGTCCCTTTCCCTTTCTCCAGTAATTCTGAACACAAAGAGGTATTAGAAAGTGAGGGCCACATTCCTGGAGTTTCCATAAAACAGATCATAGGCTAATCATTTGCACATTCTTCACCAGTTTTGAAGAATACTTTCAGCATTATAGAAAGATGCTGTCAATTTACTGAGCATCATGACTAAAGCTTGAGACAGCAGATTTGCCCATGGGAGACAACCAACTGTTCATTAGCTCTGTTGGCACAAAAAGAAATGATGCTTGATATTAATCTACTGGCATAGCTTGAAGCTTGATTATTATCTGTCAAGGTGTGCATTCTTGTCTGAAAAATCTGCCTCATTCTCTGCTGTTAATGGGAATGCTGCTATGGCAAAGAATGAAACTACCAAATAACTAGGAGGTCTGCAATGCATTTATCTTAAATATTAAGACACTTAGACAGGCACAGGTGCCTGAGGCAGAGTAAACATTAAGGTAATGGCATAATAATACTATAATAGTAAAAATAATAATGTGCCTTTCCCCATTATGACTCCCAGAATGTCTTCATCAAGAGACTTATAAGGACAATACAAAGCAGAAGCCAGAGGAGAAATGCAATGAATGGTGCTTGCACATACATTCCCTATAGGTTAATGTATATTCCAGCTGGACCTTCTCAGTAAAGTAAAGAGAAAATATTTATTTTTTCAAGTAAAGAGAAAATAAATTTGGCATCCAGATCATTCCAATTAACTTCCCCAAATTTACAACTAAGTGGAACATATCCCAGCCAACTGATCAAATTCTTTTATGATGATCAAGAAAGCCCATGACAAATATGTATTCTCTTCTGAAGTTTTTTTTTTAAAGTTTTGTATGAGAAATCTGCATACCACTTAGGTGTAGCTGGAGAAACAGAAATAGCCTAGGCATTTGTCTGGTTATGATAGCACACTCACACTTGCATTGCAATCCTCAACTGTTGCAAATCATTTTGCCACACACTTCCATAGAAGCAAAGCTAGTATTTGATACTAGCTTTTGGCCACCAGGATATTGGTGGAATGAGGGGAAAAGTGTAAACCCTCTGTAACTCAGCAGAACAAAAGCGCAATTGAGAAAAAGCAAAAATGGGCTCAAAGGATGCAGCATATAAGGAAGATAAACTGGTAGTTTGAGCATACCAGGTTTTTTTGCCCAATTTCTACTTCTGTTAAAGATTACTAATTGAACAAAGTTGTGAGAAAATCCATTATTTCTCGAAGCTACACCAGGTAGACAATTTTATTTTAAAGGTAGCCAACAAGATATTGCTTCTTTTTCTCTTTTGAGAACCCAGAACAGTTTGAAAAAGAATCACTAGTAAGGACACCTATCGTCATTCTACTGAAGTCCTTAGAAAAGAGCCTTTGCAAAATTCTGCACAGCTTCAAAATCTGAAAAGAAGACTGCAGGTAGAGACCTAATATATAACAAGAATCATTTTTGAGAGAGCTTAAATAATTGTGGACAATAAAAACTCATTGGAGCATTTTCAGCTCTCCTTCATTTCCATTCCTAGATACTTGACAATAAGAGACATGCTCTTTGGCTTTGCGACATCTTGTGAGGGTTCTCTCTCTCTACTGTCCTACTATTGTTGACCCCAACCAAACTGTGTTTCTCCTCTGGAAGGGCATCCAATTATTTATTTATTTTTGGTCCGAAAAATTTGTCTGCTTAAAATAAGAGAACTCCTTCCCTGTTGCTGCCATCTGGACATGAGAGCTTCTCCCAAAATCCTGCAAACTTTCATGGCTTGAATTGCAACAGAAGCAGAGCAACATATCCTGGCTCAGGCAGCTTATACTTACCTGGAGAAAGTAGCCCCAGCAGAGAGCGTCGATGTATAGGGCTGTCTAAATCCACATGACTGGAAAGGGCAGACAGGCTGGCTCTGCCTGGGAGCAGGAAGAAAGAGGCTATAAAGCATCTACACCCATGTCACTTTTCCTGCATACTTTTTTCCCCCTTTTTTTGTCTGGATTCATAGCTGGCTAAAGTTGGGAACTTGTATGTTGGGGAAAGGAAAACTTTTTGTTACTCATAGGCTTTTGTCTAAATGTAGACATGAATAGAGAAGAGTTTTCTCTAGAGTTTTTCTAGAACTCCACCAACAATGCTTAAAAGCTACCTGTAATGACTATATGATTAGCTTTGAAACATGGCTAGAGAAGTAGGCTTTCATTCCTGGTTGAGCCACCCAATCAGGTAGAAATGTTTGACATAACCCTTTCCCCCATGCATCAAGGGATTCAGCCAGTCTAGTCACTTGGATGCAAACAAGCAATGCAAAATTAATATTCCTAGAAATCCAGATAAATATTTCTATCATCTATGCCTTCTTTGCACTATTAGAAATCAAGGTCTAAATAAAGAATGTTTCAAAGCCATTTCTTAGTTGATGCTCTTGAGTCAATCTGAAATGACACCCGTTTTATCACTTGTTCTCTTACATAAATTATACTTACAAACTTGCTCTATTCCAACCATACTCCAAACGGTTATAGAAGATTACATTTCAATAGTGAAAGACATTGTTCTTGACAGCGGCTAGAATTGTATTTGCTAAGAATTGGAAAAATGAAAAAATGCCTATGCAGGAGGAACTTATTAAGAAAATTATGGATTGTGCTGAAATGAGTAAATTGACATTTGAAATTAGACAGCAAGAAGATAAGCAATTTTATATGATATGGGATTTGTTCTATCAATGGTTGGACAAAAAGACATGGTAATGTAATAGATTAGATAATTTCATAATAGAAGTTCAGTAGATTGATATAAATATTATACAGACATATATAACCATGGGATGAAAGTACAATATAAATTTCAAAATAAAATTTGAAATATCTCACATAAAATGATGGAATAAATAGTTTAGTCATGGATGATTAATAACTGATAAATATATAAGCATATGTTAGTTTGACATGTGAAAATCTATATAAACTGTGATTAATGACTATGAAAGGATAGCACAAAAGATTTGTAACCAACTGACACACTGTATGTATTATAAAATGGAAGATGGTTTAAAAAAGATAGTGAAAGACATTGTTTAGCTTTGCACATGTTGACTTTTTTTCCTTTCTAAAAAGGGTTGAAATCTCTTGGGTTTTATTGTAAACAACCCCAGTCCAAATTCAAATGCAAATCCAAATCCAAGCACATTCCCAGTGTGCTCTTAGCAAAATGCCAAACAAATACATGCATCTTTGGTTATTAGCCAAGACCTGTGTGTGGGATGCAAAGTTGGCAAAAATAATTTAGCATTACATCACAGGGAAACATGAAGTGACAAGTGATCAGAGGACTGGATTGGGAATGCTTCTGCAAAATTCAACTGAATCCAGGACAATATAGTAGATTCTTCTTTATAGAAGCCTCCACATAAAAAATGTAAAAATAGATGATTTATACTTTTTCTACTCTTGTTAAACAGATGATGGCTTGCAATAATCTATATCTAGGAAGCAGTGGATCATTCTGTGAAATTCTGAGAAAGTATCAGTGTCTGCTCTAATTACTAATCAGTTTTTAGTAATTAGATTTGGTAATTTTAGTAACTAATCAGACCACATTCAAAGCCTTCCCCCTAGGAGGAAATTGCCTACTCTTATTTTAATCCAAAATATGATCTGAGATAGTGTTTCCCCAACCTTGTATCTTCCAAAAGTATTGACTTTTAGTGCCAGAATTTCCTAGTCAGCATGACTATTGTTGAGAATTTGTGGATGTGAAGTCCATCCATTTGGAAGCTGCCAAGATTAGAAAACTCAAATCCAAGACCACAGAGCTGTACTTAATTATGATGGGATGGAAGCATCTAGTGAATATCTTGTTAAGAATCAAGAAGTTAATTAGTATATACTGCTCAGCTATCTCAAATACAGGAACAACCATGCTGAAAACAATGCTGGTAAAAACTCATGGCAAGGTCAAAAGGCTGGAAAGCACGTCTTAATTGTGGGGAAGATCATCAAACTTCAATAGAAGTAGATCTGCAGGTATGGACAAAGCCACAAGGAAAAATGTGTACTAATGGTGTTAGTATCGAAAAAGACTTCCCATTTTACAAGGACATATGCAATGGAACCACAGAATGTGAAATGCATGAATGAATATACCTCAAAATTTTGAATGCAGAAAAGAAGCACATTAAGGAAAGAGTAATTTTATATGGTCTGGAATAAGTCAAATTTAAATGAGACAATATATTCAGGGTATGAGACTGTAAGAAGGAATAAAATAGCAAAGGCAATGGTGTGACAACAGAATGGAAAGGATAATTATAATTATGTATTCAGTTATAATCCAGTAAATCATAACAATTGAAATTAATGTATTTTCAATGAACATGGTTACATGGTTACACAAAGTTATGTATTCACTACAACACAGGGGAAAAAGGATTCACTACCTCTTTGGGGAAAGAGGTAGGCTATGGTAAACCTTAAGTGGTACTGAATGAAACACACAGACATGCAGTATTACTAATGGATAATTACAATGCAAAAGAAACAGGAAGATTTCAAATGGGCAAATACAATAATGCAAGAAGTAGAAAGTTAAGAATTCTGTGAGCAGAATTATTTTTGTTATTTATATTTATTTTAAGCAGTATAAATACAGATTATACACTGAAACATTAACTACATAATATCCTGGTCATCTTCCTTAAGGATTATGCAATGAGCTCTACATGAGGCCATCTTTAAACAGTATCTGGAAACTGCAGCTGGTGCAGAATGTGACTACATGAGGAGTCTTGGGCCTCCAAGGATTGTGCAAGGAACCCCTCTGCACCATGAGCTACACTAGATGCCAATTTGGTTCCAAGTCCAATTCATGGTTTGGTTATTGCCTTTAAAGCCCTTCATTATGGCATGGGATCAGGTCACCCGAGGAACTGTCTTGTCCCAGTTACATCAACCTGTCCCACACAATCAGGCAGAGAGGATATGTTAGAGACCTACTAGTTAAGAATTTCAACTGGCAGAGTTTAAGAAAAGAGCCTTCTCTGCCATTGCTCTGCCCTAAGGAATATCTTGTTTTTAGAGGTGAGTTAAGACCCACCAGAAGGATGTGAAGACCTAGCTCTGCCAACTGGCATGGTGGGATCAAAGAGTGGCTCACAACCTTGAGATTGGTGGTGGCTTGATGGTGCCCAAGATTAAATGAGCTTTCAGAATAAGCTTCCAAAATAGCTAGTGAAAGGTAGAGAATGAAAGCCTTGGGTAACAAGCAGCATACAGTGACGGAATATAGATGTTCAGTTTCAAGTAAGAAAGGACAAGTGAAGCTATCTCAATCAAGAATGTCACCAAATAAAATAATGTATCATGAAAAGAACAAGTGAAGAAAATCAGAATTAACCCTCAAAATATACACAGCTATTATTCAAGCAATCTAATAGAGGCATAGAAGTCTAAAAAATGTGGAAGTTCTAGAATGAAATATTTTACAAAGATGCTTATAAAATGACAAACATTTGTGTAGAAAGCAAATATTCAAAAATCAAATCCCCTGGAAAGTGAAATAGAACTGGCAACAAAGCAGGAGGGCAAACAGTTGCATACTAATAAATATGGAAGAAATCTAAGTTTCCAAAATGTTGGAAAAGATCAACAAATATAACTATACCAAACAAGGAAGATAAAAGAGAGGTTTTGGTGCAAATTAGTGAACCACTGCACTAGATGTTTATTTGAGCAAAAATTTGCTGGGCCTTAGAATAAAAAATAAAGACACATATAGATTGAAACCAGAAGGATTAGGTGATACGACCTTAACATCCAGAGAACTATTATATCTATTTATAGATATACAAGATATAATAATAGATAATATCTATTTCTGCTGGCATTGTCTTCATCTTCTTTCTTAGTTAACATAGTTATCAATACCAGAAGACAAATTGAGGTACAAAGAGAAGGAAATATGAAGTCTTTATACTTTCTAAAGTCCCAGTTTTCTATGTTCCATCCCCGGACACACTTGTGATTCTTAACTGCAGAAAAACTAAGTGAGTATTCAAACTTATTTCAGAAAAGTTGAAATCAGACTGTTTAAATTGGGGGAGGGGGGAAGGAAAAGTATAAATGACACCTGGATGGTTATATTTTAGAGTCTTCAAAGACAAGGTAGCTTCCTTTTCAACCTAGATATGTTGCCAATAGGAAGAAAACCTAAAGAGGAAGATCTCTGGCAACATTACTTCCCTTTCCAGGATACCAGAAGTTTGAAATCACCATAGAAGAAACAAGATGTCTAGATAAAAGGAAGACAAGAAGATAGCAGAGAAGCAAAATGGGTTTTCTACATCTGTTTTTGCTGTGAAAAGTATTTGTTGGAGAAAATTGTTATACCTGTATGGCTATTTGAGGAGGGATAACATCTGAAAATGTATGCCAAGTAACAGTGAAATAATATTTGCACAATAACTTATCAGTAGAGCCAGATAATTTTCATCTGAGTAATTCAAATAAGATCTTGCCAATCTCTAACAAAAACAGACAAATTACTGTTAAAATAATTTCCAGAGAATAGAAAGCCAAATAAAACCATTTTTAAATATGTGCATGTTTGTGGTGTGGTTACCAGAGAAGAACAGAACAATTAGGATAATGCCTATCTCAAAGTAGTAGGTGAAAATAGTGATTAAATGCAGGTTTCTTACGCTCTGAAACCTATAAAAGAACAAATCTTTGTGTGGAAAATCAGTAGAAGCTTGGTAAAGAGAAGTCCTTCAAATTGTAGCTTTTATTTATTTATTTATTCATTTATTGTTTATTATTTATTATTTGTTTATTCATGTAAGAAGCATAATAGCATACCTTTTGAGAGTTATCGACAACCTTGCAAAATCAGCACACTCTGGATCTTGCTTTTATGAAATATATCTTTTTTTATGGATTCTTAAACCCAGATGGGTTGAAATGAATTCTTTGATTTTAAAAAAACCTTTTGATAAAGACTTCCCATTTTTTAGAAATATAGGTCCTCTTATGCTCACAAATAAATTAAATGCAAAACAGACAAGTATAACTGGAGAGTTCTGATAATGAGGGAAAGTATATGACCACTGAGCTAAAGCTACTTAATTAAATTGTAGTAATAAAGTAAATGAGGCAAACAATGTGGTTGACATCTAATTGTCCAGACTTATGAAGTCAGAAGACCCTAAAGAACTCCAAATGATTTTGCCAGTTAGATGAATGGCCAATATTGCAAATGCAGTACATGCTAGGCGGAGAAATGAAATTTATCATAGAAACTGAAAAGGCTTGAACTGAAAGTCACTGAACAGGCAAAAAAGCCACTGGAACTGGAACAGACAAGTTATTAAAAATGCAAATTCACTCTGGAGAGAGTGAAGCATGAAAATTTAGGAATTGTGAGGAAATATGTTAGAAATAAAAGAGAATCAACGTAATTAAATCAGTAAAGTCACACTGATCAGTAAAGTCAAATTTCAAAGTGTAGGTATCATTTTATCTTATCTCAAACCTTACATTCTTCCCCTGGAAAAGTGCAACCAAGCTCATACGACTTAACCCTATGATATTTTTTATTTGGGGTTTTAAGTTTACAGATAAAGATGACAAATGTGACCTAAGATTATGAATCAAAGAAAAATGGTTGCAAGAGTAGGAGAGAGAAGATGATTAGGGATAGTCATTAGAACTCAAAATTATCCACTGAAATTAACAGATATCTGGTTCAGAAGAAGAGTAAAAAAATATAGGCTTTCACAGGTTTACCCAAGTAGATATCTTCCATGGGTGTTGGATTTTCCTCCCCCAATATTTGGTGATGCACCTAGAAATTTTAGAAACTAAAGCCCAGCGGCCCCCAGCCTTTTGAGCACCAGGGACTAATTCCGTGGAGAAAGGTTTTTCCGCAGACCAGAAGGGCATGGTTTCACATGGCGCCTGCGTTCCATAGATGGGGCTTTGCTTGTTTGCGCAATTCAGTCTCTGGCATGCCACAGACTGGTGCCGGTCCATGGACTGGGGGTTGTGGGACCCCAGACAGAGCAGAGCAGAGCAGACTAGACTAGACTAGACTAGACTAGCAGACTAGACTAGACTAGCAGACTAGACTAGACTAGACTAGACTAGACTAGACTAGACTAGACTAGACTAGAATAGAATAACATAGATGGAAGGGACCTTGGAGGTCTTCTAACCCCCTGCTCAGGCAAGAAACTTTATACTATTTCAGACAAATGATTGTCCAATGGTTGTCTTCTTAACAACTTCCAGTGTTGGATAATTCACAACTTCTGGAGGCAAGTTGTTCCACTGGTTAATTGTTCTAACTATCAGGAAATTTAGAGGGTGTCAGGATGGGGAAGTATATGACAATAGGCATTACTTTTGTAATATAACTGTATGGTGTCGATCTATGATGCTTGCTGATAAATCATTTAAGAAATAGGTGAAGTCACACATGGGAGATGCACAAACTTCCATATTAATTTATATTGTTTCCTTCGGCTTTGATTCACCTCTGCATCTGGATTAGTTCCACTGTCTGAATACACTCATCTAATAAAAAAGATATTAATTGAGTGAAATGCAGTGGTTAAACCATGTTTTGTATTGGTTCATGATCTAAATCAGTTCTGCTCACTAGGGGATCTTAAGAAACACTTTATTCTTTCAACAAGTGAGAATAATCTTATAGTGCTGCTATCAGGCCTGCTGAAATAATCTGTCTGGAATATTTTGAATCCCTTAAAGCATTAGATAAACATTATTGTTAACTATCATTATCAGTGTGGTTTAAATCAGAGTTTAGCTTCAATCTTGAGAGAAACCTTATAGGGTGAGAATTTGGAAGTGTAATTTAATATGACACGAACCAGCCAAGACCTACAGCAGGAAACCAAAATGAGCATCGAAATTTAGCATTCTGGATTTAGGGCTGAGAAAACCATGACCTCTAATCTCCAAGTGGAAATTGGTCACTCCGTGACCCAAGATGCTTCAATGGAACCCTTTGAAAATATATTAAACCACCAAATCAGTTCAGACAAAGTAAAATCCTCCCCCCCCCTTTGTTATTTGGAACACTCCCAATATAGCGCCATCAAAATTCCTTCTACTGATTTTAAAAAGCTGACATAGTTTCAGGAAGGGGGAGAACTCTTAATAATGAGACATTATCTAAGTGAATTCATAGCTCGTAGTTACAGGACTTTTTAGGGAAGAGGTGTTGCATCAAATGCAAAATAATTGAAGACCAGATTCTAAATAATTTGGATAGTTTTTCAAGAGTCTCTCCATTTAACTTGGCAGGTTGTGAGGCTATTCCTGCTGAATGTCTCAAAGGTGCTTTTTCAAAAGACAACTGGACTATTTTTTCCTTGAGGCACCTTTGAGGCAACTATGACCTGAATGATGGAGAATCTCCATAGACATTCCTGCTGAACCTTTTCCTTCTCAGGAAAACCTCTTGCTATATTACAACCATTGTGTTTGAAGTCAGCTTTCTTCTAGAACAGTGAACCTGTTCTCCTCAGAGCCATTGCCTATCATAACAGTCCTAATTGGCAAAAAGAGATTCTGGAGTCTCCCTCTTTCTCCATCTCTTCTTCCCAAATTGATTTGAGTGTAATGAACACTGCCAACCTCTGCCAAGGATGATATATCAAGGAAGGAGACTAGATTTTTTGCTTGGGTGAAAGCCCCCCTCCCCTTTTTTATAAAAGGGACTAAGAACATTGGTCATGTTTGTCCATACAGGCAACTGTGTGAAGTTCTCTGGGATAAAAGGCTTGATCAGCAAACTGATGGATGCACATGAGCCACTTTTACAGGGGAAAGATTAAGAAATACATGGAAGGTAACTCACATGTAAATAGCATTGTGCAGTTATGATGTCTGTGGGGTTTTTGAGGCATATAGGTGCACCAAGAAGGTTAAGAGGGACTGTAGCCTGTGGGTGCCAATTGTCATACGCCACAATCTATAAATGGGTTTATGAGAAAATGAAATTGGACATAAATAAAACCATCCCAATGAAATAACAGCCAAATAAAATTGGTCCCCTCTCCTTAATTTGTACTTTTCTGGTTGGGAGTGGAAAATATCAAGTGAAGGCTGATGGTGTACTGGCAGCCAGTACAGTTATTGTTTAATATGACTTTGAGCCTGCATGTAGTGCAGGTAGAACGCTCCATAGAATTATTTCTGAAGAGTGGTCAAATTGGGAGAATCAGGGGTGGGATTCTGCCAGTTTGCACCTATTCACTAGAACTGGTTATTAACATTTGAAGCAGTTTGGAGAACCGGTTGTTAGAAGAAATTACTGGCCTAATCCTGTAAGGAAGGCAGGAAGGAAACATTCTGGTATTGCTTACAGAAACTGCCTCTCCGTTAACCCTTATTACATTCTTGGCAGGACTAGACTTCCTGTCTCTGGAACTTCTCTGGAGTTATTTTTCTCTCCTTTGCTGGTACTTTGCATGTGTGGAGTGACCATTCAAAGTTACAATGGCACTGAAAAAAGTGACTTATGACCATTTTTCACACTTAAAATTGTTGCAGCATCCCCACAGTCATGAGTGGCCAGGTGAGGAGATGCATGCCTCAATGTGAGTGATATTGAATTGGCCATGCCCAGCCAATAACATGACCACCAAGCCACGCCTACCAACTTAGCTATGCCCACAGAACCGGTTGTGAAATTTGAATCCCATCCCTGAGGAGAATTAATTCTCACACAATCAGTGAGAAACGGATTAGATAGAAAATCTGACCATTGCAAAGACCAAGAAGAGAGTGAAACAAGCCAGCCTGCCCAAAAGAGAGCACTAGGCAATCCATTGCATGAGGCAGGAAACAAAGAAACACGAGAGGTCTGAACACTCTTTTCAGTATATGGACTTGTTCTTGATTCCCAACTGTTGCTATGGTTCCTTAGTTGTGGCTTCTTAATTTTCTTCAATGAAACTTTGGTTATCCAAACTCTTGGTTTCCTGGCAGGCTACCCAAGTAGTTCCAGTCCAGTTCATTGGATGAAACCTGCCACAAATTAGGCACATCCCTGTGATATTTTTAGTTACAATTTCTCATGTATTATAATGTGCTGCAATTAAAGGCAAACAATTCTTGTGCTGGCAAAGGTGTCTGTTTAAAACCAGATCACACAATTGTGTTTTTTTTAAAAGCAGATTAAAATTGTTAGGAATATAAGTCACCTAACAGGTATTTGGGTTAGAAATATATAAACCAGGAAAGACATTTTAATACTGTCTCCTGAAGGGAATACAAGAGCATGCAATTGGGTGTGGTTTGTCAAACGGCCATAAGATGGAACCAGAAACCTGGATTGTCTTAGTCTGAGTCTCAGAAGAGAGTGTGAGTGTATCTCTGTTTCCTTCTGTTGGAAAGTACTGCTGTTTCTCCGTTTTTCCTAATTGACTGATATTACTGGATTTAATGTAAGTCTGTTACTGAACTGTTTTTTGACACTGGACTTTGTTGTTTTGATTATCCCTAGATTGAAAACTGACTGATTTACTTGTGAATGATCTTGGATTGCTTATTTTGGACTTTGCTTAAAGTTTCTGGAAGTAGAAACCTACATTTACTGTACAGTGTATCTGTGTGCTCTGTGTGTATTATTCAAACACGACTCTCTATACGTCTCCCTGTATGCGCTCATTCTCCTAATGGGGAATTACCTCAACAAAAATGATCAAAGAAGCATCCAGTCAAGATAAAGACTTCAGCTGAAGTTGGTGTCCGTGTGTGTGTCTGTGTGTGTCTGTGTGTACAACCTTTTTTGTCCAGTTCAGCCTTCCTCAATTTGGGCTTCCTCTAGAATTCCCCAGCTAACACAACCAATAGTTTCTCTTTGAGCTTAAATGAGACTTGGAAAAGACAGCATCGACTCTGATATAACCAAAAGATTAAACTACACAACTAGGTGCCATGATATAGAACTTAACCTATTATTTTAAGAGAAATATACTTAATGCCATTTGTACTGTTAGTCCTTTTCCCCACACAGATTTATAGCCGAGCTCAGAAATGACAATTTTATACCTGCGTGCTATGAACTCTCATTTTAATTTTGCTACAGTCAAAATGGGTTCTTCAAACACTTCCACTGTGTCATTGTTTCTTTTCCCCAAATGCTTAGAAGGCTACCCATTCCTGTTTTCTTCCCTAGAAAGGCTTAGCAGGAGATGGAATAACTCCTGCGCTGTCCTTCCCTGCTTCAAGTTGCTCCTAGTCCAGCAGAAAGAGAGATCCCTTCACTCCTACTCCATATAAAGACAAAGGATGGGGAGAAGCAGCTTGCCTGGCATTTTCATATTAACTCCTTTGATACAGAAGAGGAAAGAGAAACTGACAAAGGCTTTGTCAATTCCACTCTTCTTCCTTTTGTGTAGATTTCTGAGGGAGAGTTGCCTAGCTAGGCTCAAGCTCAGGAGCCAGGAGCAAGAATGAGTAATATCTTCCACCAGTGGGCAATGGAGCCACTGCTTCATAAAGCAAAAATGGAATAACAGCAGCAATTTTAATTACACCGCACTCAGCCAGAAATAAATCAGGACAGCTCTCAGGCACTGTTGATGTCATGGGAACACAGAGCTCCGGAGCTGTTCCCAAATGGGCTCAGGCTCCTCAGGGGAAGTGTCCAAAGATGCAACTGTTTGGGGTTTTCATCCACAACATTAAAAAATAGCGAATTTCTGTCTGCTGACTTATCAGTTGAAATGGACGGGGCCACAATGATCATGTTTTATATCCAAAAATATACCAGCTATGAAATTCAGGGGTAACGGGAGCTGAAGTTGAAGCTAGTTAGAGAGAAAGTTGTTTGGGAATTTTTTTTTCTTTATTCATTTAACATATTTAAAAAATGTTTGTATTTGCCCCCTTGCCAATATTTCTAGGCAATACTTCTCTAAATCCACTCTAAAATGTTCTTCCTCTCCTATTGTCTGAGTTGTTAATCATCACCCACAATGTAACCAGTTTAGGAGCATTAAACATTTCTTGTTTTGTGAATATAACTACATTCTTTGATAAGGAAATATATTATTGTTTAACTTGCAGGACAGTTTATGACTTTAAAAAATCACACTTAACCTTTCAATGCCAGGGTACCATCCCAATTTGCATTGCTCCAAACAGTTAATCAGGAAAAAATACTGCCTTCTGGTCTTATGCTTGATTCAGGCTAAGTTAGAAAAATGTATAGTTTACAAGATAAATCGACATTATACTATATGACAGCACTTACATTATGTGCTGCATAAACACCATGCATTTTTGCCTCTCTCAGATTAGAAAAACTTTCAGGGCTGTGGAATTCCTGGCAGACAACAACACATAGCTTGTAAACTGTGGATTGACTTGATGACTCATAAACTGTGCAGTTTAAGCTCCTTTGAAGATTTGCACTGACACATACCCCTAAAAACTCAAGTCAGTCAACACATTGGTTTAGAACAGTGCTGATTTCAATGGGCTTTCAATCTATGACTCCAATGTGATGTACTTTTCTTGCCACTTATTCTTCTTAAGGTAGCTCTAATCTCCACTCTTGGGTATTTATCTTCATAACTGGAGATTATTCAGGGTTTGCATAATAGAATATTAATATCTTAACATTAAAAGCTGATTCATCCAGGGTGGTTGTGGTGAGGAGTAATGGTGACAACCAAGTATTGTTTTCCCAACAATATTGATGAATCTTGAGAAAACAGAATGACAGTCTACTGTACCATTTCAGAAAAACTAAAGAGCAAGCATTTTCTCAGGCATAACTTGACCACATTTTGTAAGGCTATTTCACCACATCAAATACATTCCGTCAGTCTTCAAGGTCAGAAATGGCAGTGAATCAACATGAGATGGAATCCCATATTATTCAAGTCAAATAAACTTCTGCCACACCACATCCATGAAACTAAAGAGATGTTATAGATTAAACAGAGTGAGGGAAAGTCCCTCATATATATGAATGCATATATTGACTGAATCTTCCTTCCTTCCTTCCTTCCTTCCTTCCTTCCTTCCTTCCTTCCTTCCTTCCTTCCTTCCTTCCTTCCTTCCCAGAATTTTCTAGCTATCCGGAATTATTCTTATAAATAATGCTTGCAAATAATGCTTTTTTTTTCCTACAATCAGCAAATAATTTTAGTTATCACAACAAAAGCTTCTTGGGTTTCTTACAATTTCTTTTTATTATCTTGTAAAACCAATTACAAAAGGAATGATGGAACAGCTACACAGGTCTTCACATATTTTTTTTTATTGTAGAGATGTACAACTAGAAATCATGGGGCCATATTGTATTCCAAAGAATTCTAAAAGTTATTACTAGATTATAAAGTTTAATATAAAAAGGGAAACATGGTACTTTATTTGAATTTAGGTTTAAATACAAAAGAAATAAAATGAAATTGCTTCATGTTTTTTTCCTGGCTCCAACTAACTATTTTTTTGGAGTATGTCAGCTCCTGCCAGGTCACTCGGGAGCCATGTGCAGCTCTTGCTCAGAAAAAGCTGTGTACCCTGCTTTAGTTAATATAAATTCTACAACCTGATTTTCCTTATTTCCGAATGGCAGCAGAGGGGTCAATTAATGAAGGCATTCCAATTCTCTGTGAAATGATATTTGATCAAAAAAAGTAGGAGAGCAAGAGAGAGAACCAATATCTCACTCGATAAGAATTCAGAGATATAAACATAGAATCTAGGAAACATGCTAAAATTCAACTACTGTGAAGGATAAAGTGTATTAATATATGTTCAGTGATTTTTTTTAAAAAATTATTCAGCTGAAGACCTTAAATACTTACCATCCCACAGAAGGTGTTATCTGTCCAACCCCACTGGGAGGGAGGGAATAAAAACCAGAAATATCTGATGTTTGAGAAGGACGGTGTACACCTTTCAGAAAATGAAAACATGAGGAAATTTAGGTTAGCTTTATTTCTAGTTTTATATCAAAATGGAATCAAAAGATTCATTAATAACATCCAATAGTCAGTTAATTCATCTACTTACCCTCAACTTGCTCTTTCTACTATTTATTACTAAGATGAATATTCTTGGCTTTTCTTATTTACAACATTCTTTTCAAAGCATCCAGGCATAGAGGCATGAGGCATAGAGGAAGTGAGCAAGACAAAAGTATCCAGAGCAAATGTCTATGGAAATTCACAATCATCCAGGTCATGGTTGTCCCAAAGATGCTTTTTTCTAAAAAGTAATTGGATTTCAGTTCTGAAGAACCTTCTTGGATGAGAAGTGAAAGGTTTTCAAAGAAAAAAACCTGAGAAAGTCCCATTGCATTTTGGAAAAAGGCACCTTTGAGATATCCAGAATAAGGCGAAGAGAGAACGAATAAAACATAGCCAAGGTAGAACTAGGAAAGGAAGCAGTGTGGGAGATGAGTGGGACCTTCAATTTATCTAGAGAAGATAAAGTTGGTGTTATGCATAGTTGGAGAGAAGATCTAAATTTAGTGGTAGATAGGGAGAAACTTGTATTCTGAAGGATAACAATATGAAACTGACTTCCTTTTTGCCCTAAATTATATTGCTGAAATGAAGAAAGCGTGCAAGAAACCTGCTTGGATTCTTGTGGGAAAAGATGATGAGCTTTACTTGGCGCCAGTACTCAACAAATTAACTTTGACTCAGAGTTTTTAAATTCCACTTATTTGTCTATCAATTCATGCTTTAATTCATTTATTCATTAATTAAATAAAAAGTATTCCTACTTCTTAGCTTAATATGTGCTGTATAGAGATGCAGTACTGAGAAGGCATACTTCATTGGGTTGCTGTGAAATACAGAGAACATATTATGAAGTGTTTTAGCATGATATGTGTTCTGCTTCAGATGACCAGTTCTTCAAAGAAACATTCAAGTGTGATATTGGGAGATTTCAATTATCCTGACATCTGCTGCAAATGTACAAAGATTAGAAGTCCAAATAAGCTCCCCCACTCTTTCTTGCTGGATTTATTTCTCAGAAAGTGAAGGAAAGAACAAGAACAATTTAGGTTTGCTATCCTAGATTAAACCCTTATCAGCAGAGATGGATTGGCTGAAGGAATGAAAGTGGTGATTATTTGAAGAGAATTGAATCATCATCATGATGTCCAAAAGAGAAGGTCTGAAGAGATAACTATACTTGAGTTCAGAAAAGTGGATATTGGTTACTCCAAGGGAAGAGAGGTCAGAACCAACAGCCTGAAATCTTGACAGAGAAGTGTCAAGGAAGAAGGGGAAATACCACAAAATAAGCTACTGAAAACCTAATCATATTCTTCACAATGAAAAATGGGAGAAATTTAGGCCAGGGCTCTCTAAAATACTGCAGAGGAAAAGGAACATCTAGAGGAAACAAAAGAGAGACCTATATCTAAAGAAATCAAGGTTGGCTTCATAAAGTTTAGGAATTGTGTCAGGAAGAGAAAACTCAAAATAAGCTGAGGCTTGAGAGACAAACCAACCAAAAAGGTATTTGGGTATGTCTGAAAGAAAGCAAAACTAAAGAGATGTGAATTGACTAAGAGGAAAAATGGAGAGCTGATAAGTAAACCTTCCTACTTCTATTTTCTCAGAAACAAAATAGAGTCCTGGTTGGTCATCATTATATCTCTTGGGCAAGGAGAGACTTGCAGCTTAGGACAGAAAAGAAGAGGATCACATCAGATTCTCTGATGAGGTGAAGGTGTTGACAAGATGTTCTCTGGATGGGCAGACACTACCTGCAAAAGTGCAGATTTATGTTTGGGGGATTTTTCTTGACCTACAGGTTCTTCTAAAAGAGTAGATGGAGAACATGGCTACTGGGACCTTTGCCTGTCTGTGACAGGTGCACCAATTTTGATCCTTACTGGTGCCAGAGAATCTGGCAATTATAATTCATGTCTGCATCCTTGGCTAGATTTCTGTATTTCATAGGGTTGCCCTTAAAGGTTATACATAAAGTGCAATTGGCCCAGAATGCAGTGACCTGTGTATTTCATGGCCTCTGATATTGGGAGCATATACCGTAAAACTGATTTTGTGAGCCCCTTACAGGCTGCCAAAGATTTTGAGGTATAATTTAAGACAAAGAGTCATACTGAGCTCATGTAACTAGCTATGCTCCTCCTCACTTCAGTAAGAGTAGCTAGCAGAAGAGTTTTGCATTCTCTGATTAAGTTTGTTTGTTTTTATTTAATAAATGGTCTTTTAGGAACACTCACAAAGAATTTGAAAATCCCTGGTTGAGTTTCTCAATATGTCAAGTAATAAGTTGCTTTGTGTTTTATTCCCTAAAGAGCCAAGCAAGTTTTGAACTATTTCACTCCTTACTTCCTGTCAGATTTGGTTATTTGCCCTTTGTGGAGCATCTAGTAACTTATGAATTAGTTTTCCCCTCTTCTCTTTATGAAAAGTAGGTGAGCATTTCCAAGAGGTTAGACATGCTAAAAATATTTTCAGTGTGTGGAGAAGACAATGAAACATCTTGGGAGACCAACTCAATGTCTGAAAAATATGCATTGTTAAAAACAATGTCCAAACAATACTCAAAGGGGCTTTAGATAAAGTCATTTTTGAGTTTCATACCCACTTTTCCATAGTCCCTATGTTCGGTAGCCTGCTTAACCATATTCAATATTCAGGTTTGTTGTGATTTTAGAGCTTAGGGGGAAAATGAACAGGTAATTTCTAATTATTTCAGTGGAAGTGGGGAAGAAAGACTGTTCCAAACAAACATACTGAGAAATACTATGGGTGAAGCATTTTTATACCTCACAAGGTGTATTCATTCAGAAATGTTGTAAATGTCTATGAAAGCCAAAAATAATATAGGATTGTACAATCTGAATGCAGGTTGACAGTATGTTCTCTGCAACATATGCCTGTTAGTGAAATGAAGCCAAAGTAGGGCAGAATGAGAAGAGAGAGAAAAAAAAAACCAAGACGATGTTGTTATATTAAATTTTATGCTAGTGCTAGGCTTTTCTTATGCACTGGAGACAAATACCTTGTGTGTCCAATCACACTTGGCCAATAAATAATATTCTATTCTATTCTATTCTATTCTATTCTATTCTATTCTATTCTGTTCTGTTCTGTTCTGTTCTGTTCTGTTCTGTTCTGTTCTGGTTCTGTTCTATTCTTACTCTACCCTCTCTACTCTACTCTATTTTACTCTATGCTCTAAAACATAATATTGCATTATGGATTGCGTCTAAAGCATATGAGATAAAATGCACATGGAAGACCCAAAGGGCAATATATAAACTCTAGTGGGCAATCAGGCTGGGAGAAAGACACTATGCAAAAGAAAGAAAGAAAAAGATCACCTTTCTCATATACTTTCCTTCTGCTAGGATGGAAAATACCTTCTCTGACAGGATCGGAGTTATTGTTTCCTTCTATATGAAAAGATAATCTTAACAGGAAGAGGCATTTACTATATAATCCTTTGTGAGCACGCCAAGTTAGAACAAATCTATGCAGAACGTGCCAGGTATTCTTTGTCTATGTATTAGTTCTGTGAGTAGATATGTAAGTAATTCAATGTTAAGATCGGTAGGTAAATAGATGATGAAACTAAACTGCAAGTGAATGCCTTGGCCTATGAACCTGAGTTTTGGATAAATTCTGAATTATAAATGAAAAAATATTTCCATTCATATTCTAGCGCTCACCACCATTTCATCTCAAAGACTTTTATAGACAAAGTGAGGGTCACAGCCCTGCCAACTCTCACGGTTCTGCCGTGAGTCTCATGATTTTTTGTCATGTCTCACGGTCTCACGACAAGGTTCCTCAATCTCACGCCAAATTTAAAACACTTTTTCTTTTATAACCACCGTTATATGGTGCTGAGGAGGGCCCGGAATCCCCTGGTTCAGCCAGCAGTTATTTCAGTCCGGTGGGTTCAATGACCGCTTGGAAAGGCAAATCCCACCTTCTCCCTCTCGGTGGCCGTGCCTCGATTTGCGCCGGAGCAGCGACTTAGCGAGGCGGCTTCCTGCGATGAAAGTCTTGGCTCTCGCACTCCCTGTCAGCTGGCCCTTAGCAGCCCTCGCCTCAAGTAAAATGTGCGCGAAGTCGGGCGCCATTTTTTCTCCCTGGATGGACGATGAGCCGCAACTTTTTCCCGCCCGCCTTTTCCCTCTGGTTTCACTTCTGTTGTTCAGGGAAGTTGCGCCCAAAGCCCTGTCCTCCCAGAATCTTTCTGACGGTGAGCCTGGTCTGGCCCATTTTTTGCAGGGCGTCGAGCTCGGCAGTTGATCGCCACCATGTTGCTCAGAACGGGATAGCCTGACAGATCGAAGTTAATTGGGGAGGATGCTTCTGTGCTGGGATCTATTCAAAATAGTTTAATTTACCTGTTCCCAGCTCTTGGGGAAATGTCGGTAATTACGCCATCGTTCGTAACTGGAGTGGGAAACTCAGAAATAAAACAAAGATTCGGGACTTTGGGTAGTAATAGAAGAAAGAACACTGAGCCCAAGGTTGTTTGTAATTTACATACTAAATTATGTCTGATGCGTCATCAGTTCTAAAATTGGTCATAACTGAATGTAATTTGGGATTATTGTTTCAATTTTGTGCCTCATTTACCCATGTCTTGAAACATGGGTAAAAGATCTTATATCTGATGGAATTAAGTTCGAATATTTATGTGCTATGTTTCACGTGACCGTGAACCTCACTATATTTTATAGAATCTCCAGATTTTTTTTTCATGGATCTCCAGATTTTCCTTTATCAGGGATTGGCAAGTTTGGGGTCATGCATTTATTCTTGGGTGCATCTGTGGCTTTCTTGCCTATGTATAAAAATGCATCCCTTAGTTCATTTTATTAAGAAAGAAATCATCCATGTAGTTTAAAAAAGCAGTCCCAAAAGTATATGCAAAAACATATACTGTATACATATACCCTCATTAATCCTTATTTTGATCAGTCAGTTATTTAACTTTTGTTTTGTCTTGTGACAGCAGAGTTGGTTATAAGAAACAGAGTAATCAAACATCTCAGTTGTTCATTTCATATTTCAATTTTGATATTTTTGTACCATGGTCTCAGTTTGATATTCTTATTAGTGCAGAAATATCATGATTATATGCCTTAATTTATGGATTAATACTATCATTCAATATAAATGAAGCCATTATTAAAATCAGAAAATTAATTCATAATGAAATTTTAAAGACTTATTCCTTGACAATAATTAGTCTACCAGAGGAAGATGTCACAAGGAACAGAGTTGTGGTCTAGTAGTTCTCATACATTATAACAAGCTTTGAAGAAGCTCCATAGAACTACTACTGAATTAAATTGCTTTTAGCCTTCACTATATTTGAATAATTCACCCAATCATACTGAAATGCTGTGAGATCGTTCATAAAAATTAAATCCCAAAGGATAAAGCTGTGGTGCCATCAAAACTACAATTTCCAGCTTAAATCTAGTCATTCAGAGAAGCAATTCTCATTCTCTAAATGAAAAGCAAGAGACTGGTGACTGAGATCTTGAATGTTTTCATTATTTTGATGATGATGATGATGATGATGATGATACCCCTGAAGATCATTAGATCATTTTGGGATCTAAACAGTTCAGCCCCAATGTACCAAATTTCTTTTTCCATTATACCCTATACAAGCTAGTGTGAAGATATACTTGGAGTTCAGTCAGGAAATGGAAAGTAGTAAAAAGTTAGAATATTTTTACAAAAACATCACTCTTTCTTGATCTAGAAACTGGGTTTCCAATGAATGGAAATAGAGATAGTTACAACAGTCCATTTAGTGACTGTTTAAAGTTACGATGGTACTGAAAAAAAGTGTCTTAGGACATTTTCGCACTTATGACCATTGTAGCATCCCCATGGTCATATGATCAAAATTCAGATACTTGGCAACTGACTCATAGTTATGATGGTTGCAGTGTCCCAGGGTCCTGTGATCACCTTTTGTGACTCTCTGACGAGCAAATGTCAACGGGGAAGCAAGATTCATTTAACAACCTGTCTTACTAACTTAACAACTGCACAATTCATTTAACAACTGTTGCAAGAAAGATCGTAAAATGGGGCAAAACTCATTTAACAAAAGTTTCACTTGGCAACAGAATTGTTGGGCTCAACTGTGGTTTTAAATTGAGGACTACCTGTATATGTTGGGAATGACCAGGGAAGACATGATAGCAGCGTTCCAATATTTACGGGGCTGCCACAAAGAGGGTCAAGCTATTTCCTAAAGCACACAAAGGCCAGACAAGGAATAATGGATGGAAACTGAACAAGGAGAGATTTAACCTGGAAATAAGGAGAAANGATGGAAACTGAACAAGGAGAGATTTAACCTGGAAATAAGGAGAAACTTTCTGACAGTGAGAACAATCAACCAATGAAACAGCTTGTCTTTGGAAGTTGTGGGAGTGCCATTACTTGAGACTTTCAAGAAGAGATTGGACTCCCACCTATTAGAAATGGTGTAAGGTCTCCTGCTTGGATTAGATGACCTACAAGGTCCCTTCCAACTCTGATTATCTGTTATCTGAATGTCCCAACAACAAATGTTCTGTATACCTTTAGGGTTTGTGACAATGCAATAAATGTGGGTTGAGCTATTTCTAGAGGCCAAATGCATTCTTCAGAAAGACTCATGATTAATATGTTAGCTGAAGATATGAACTTCTATTAACTGACTGTTATAATAGAGGACTGAAAACTGGAACATAGTGCCATTTTTTTCTATTATAAATAGGATTTGAGGCAATAAGGCATTTAATTTCCTAAACTGCAAAGTTATAGATACTCCCAGTGACCTGCAATCTGCTTGTCCATCCTTAAGTATTAAAGCACAGTGCTTCTTTGGTTAAAATACTTTGTTTTATATATCTCAAAGGTTTAGTGTCAGATCAGAGGAACTCTGAAAGGAAAAATATGGCCTCAAACCCCCCCCCCCCATTACATACTTATTCCTTTTCTCTGTCCAGAGTGAATATGTTTGTTGGTTCAAAGCATGCAGTTTGACTTCCAAGACACATGAAGGTGGTATGTAAAAATGGGCACAGGCCCTATGCAGCACAGAGTTGGAAACTAAATGTCTGTGGCAGGCACCCCAAACTTCATGACTATGGCTAAATGCCCCACAGTACACACTTTTTAAAGCACATGTCTCTCCCCCCCCCAAGATTAGCATCACAAAAGAGGTGAAGAATTACAGTAGTTACCTTGTTTCTGGTTGATGTCAGCTGGCAGGTGTGGTGAATGGGAGCCATGGCTGAAATGTTCATTGCTATATGGGATGAGTGGGGTGAGTGGATGAACCCCATGAGATGGCTGTACTACGGGAACCTTGTTAGACTGAAAAACAGAAGTCAGAAGAAAGAGGATTTAGAAATGCCACCTTTTGAGCTCTGCAAATTGGAAATGTGGGGGGAGAAGAAACCAAGACAGAATCATCTTAAAATTCCTCTCTTCACCCCTAGATTACTTATCATCACTGACAATTCATCTTGCTTAGTAGATAACACAAAGCTTTGGAGATGAATATGCAGACACTAACACTTCAACAGAGGTATGGTAAGGAACAATTATTCCAGTCTATGTCTTTATTAGTGAGATAGCTGAAATGAAAATGAAATAGAACAGGTTTGTCAAATGTAAAATTTACTTTAGTAATTGCCATGCTTAGTAATTAGCTGGCTGAATAGAGCTCTTGTTTTGTGTGAACTGCTTGCCAGCATCCCTCAAGATGATTTTTGGGGGAATCACATGGTCTTCACATGTAAAGTGCTTACCTCCAACATCCTGCCAAAATTAGCATATCAGTTTATTTTGTATACCTTTGTTAATCAATTTATTTGTTATTACTTATACCAATGGGAATAAAGAAGCATTTTTGTTTCATTGAATACTGAGCACTTCATCAAATATTGAAATGTTTAGAAGCTTTGCACATGTTCGGATGGCTTTTCAAACTAATACCTTGTAGAGTTGGAGAATGGAAGTTCCTCTACATGTTGCTGAATTATAGTCTTCAGCATCTCTGAACATTAGCATTCTGGGAATTATTGTTCGGCAGTGATATTTCCGCAATGCCTGAAGAACTATGCTTCAAAAGATTGTGACTATGGGAATAAAACCATTACGTGGAACTGGTGCTCCTCTATACTGTACATTGCTGATACCTAGGAGACTGGCCATATATTGTGTATGTACTCACAAGATTTCTAAACCAGGAAGTAGATCAGGGCAGGCCTGGAAAAAAGCAATTTCAAAGTACTGCTGAAAAGCACCATGAACAAGTGTGAATCTACATGCTTGCACAAACACATTCTTTGTGGGTCACATGTGTTATCCAAAAATGTTTTGCAAGTCCAAATTAGTGTGTGAGGAACAGCACAGAGCACCTGAGCTTGATGCGTTGAGTTCTGTGGAGATATTTTTCAACTGTGGAATAAGACTAATATGTCAAGTTGTTCTATAACAGTGGACTATCTTTTAAATGACTGATAATGCAACACAGTGATCGTTTGTACTGCACTGGATATGCAGATTATTTAGGCTTGAAGAAAATGCACCAAACACATTCAGTTCTGCCTTATCAAGGAGGACAAAGAAATATATGCCTACATTTACCATACTATTATGTTGCAGGATTTTTTTTTCAGTTGAAAAGAAAGAATTAGGTGAAAATATTAGGTTGAAAACTGTTAACAATTTCCAGCTGCAGCAAATTCAGAGGAACTTGTTTTCCAATGAAAAATAGTAGTCATGCTATTACAGAATCTCCCTACCTGCCTCAAGCATTCTTACCATTTCATACTTGCCCAGTTTCGCCCATGGTTGTCTTTATAATGACACTGACAGTACCACACTGGAAAAATTGAGGTTTGTCATTCTGAACAGCCCTCGGAAAAATACATGGTAGGCAACAATAGGACTATCAAATACAGGATGTTCACTGATTATTGAAAATGGAGTCTTTTAAACTGCCACATTCCTTACATGAGTCCAACAGAGAAAAGTACTATCAAACATGAGTAAACAAGGAAACCATCACATCTATGTTTGATTCTGTCACATCTGGCATTTTATACATAGACACCGAATATATTCAAGGCAATTAATATACTAGAGAAGGGGTGGAGAAATGCTGAATATAATGAACTCAGATTGTACAAGCAGAGGAAAAAAATAGGCATGACGACAAAGTTCCAATTCTCAAATTAAGTTGCGTGGAGACCAGAGGACAAGAATATGTTTGATCACTTAAGGTAAATCACTATTGTATAATCAAAAATTAATACCATCGGAACAAGGGTCCACAAATAAAAACATGAAGCAAATGACCCACATTAAAATATATAGCTATTAGTGAGTTCCATATACACAGGATTTGCAAATTTATATGTGCAGCAGATAATTAAAATAAGTCAACCAAGCCACGTACTATTAGGTTAAAAAAGATAAAGAACTGTGTTTAGGAAACATAAATCTTTTTCACATATGGAGAATACTGAAAGATAATTTGCCCAGTTATTCTTTAATTCATTATTAAATTAACCCTGATGTCCATAATATATGAAAATATATGAAAACCATAGCAAAAATTGTCAAAGCAAATTAAAAAGGATATGCAGAGCTCTGCACATAGCTAAGAAATGGAATGGGACAATTCACCGCAGCCAACTCACCATGGACAACTTGCCATGGCCAATTCACCATGAGACAACTCGACATGACCAACTTGACAAGGGACAATTCACTGGGGACAATTCAACAATTCAGTTTAATTATTTCAATGTTTGCCATTCATATTTCATTTTGTCCTTCCTTTCTTTAATGATTCTATTCCATTATTTCTTTGAATTAGTATAACTCATGTCCTACAGCAGTGAGGTGAATTGGCCATTGTGAATTGGCTGCAGCAAGTTGGCTGTGGCAAGTTTGTCATAGACCCACCTAGAAAAGGGTATGGAACAGACTTCTACACACTTGCACACTTGCACTGCAGGGAAGGTCAAGAACTCATCCCACTCCAAGTGAGGATGATCTGTTATCAATTGCTTGTCATCTTAGTATCAACACTGACACCAGGACATATTACTATTTTGTTGATGAGTATGATGTCAATAATATTATTGTAGATTCATTGTATGTGTTGTAAATGGTTCAATGTATTATGGTAAATTCAATTACTATAAATCCTGTGGAAGTATGATCTGAAACATTACATAGCATCCTTCATATTTTCATTGGACATTGCGATAGGAAAAAAATGAGTAAAATACAAGATAAACAAGATAAAATAGAAGATGAAATTGAAACAGAATAAAGAAAACAAACCCTCCAAATACCATAACCCTGAGACCTAGTTTGGTGCAGTAGTTAAAGGCACTGAGTTAGAACCAGGAGACTGGATACTCTGACAATGTAGAGACACTGTGCTTCCAACTAGTACTGCAGAGGGTAAGGTATTGAAATGAGCCAAAAGAAAGGCTCTACGGTGTACTGAGCAAGCAAGACTGAGTAAGTAGTTTGAATATTGACAGCTACCACTGAAAGTTAGCTTATAGCACACATGCAATATCAAAGACTCTTTGATCCATTTTGGGTTTAGCTCTCTGTATTCCGAGGGGCAGTAGAATAAATAGGAAAGGCCACAGTAATATAGCTCAGGTGAGATTTTAATTTTCCACCTTGTTGAAAGTTCATCAAGAGCACCAGTGAGCTGTAGGAACACAGTAGCTGAAGTCAATAAGAAAATGGCCAAGGAGAATTCTTTCTGATGCCAGTGGAACCATACTGGTTTCTATGCAGATTGAAGCATTTTAAATGTAGCAGAAGCAAAAAAATGCTTGCAGAGACCTAGATTGGGCAATGTGTAAGAACTTGGAATTATTGTAGGCACATATCTATGCACCACACAAATTTTAGATGCAGTTTTAGTTTTAAAAGCTTGATGGGAACAGATAACTGCCCTTTAGAAGAAAAAAAAAACAAATGAAAAAACATCAGTCCTAGGATTGCCTAAATGTTAATGCTAACTTTGGCACAACTGGCTAATTTATTTCTGCTCAATTAAAAAGATTTGAAAAAACAAAACAAAGTTAAAACTAGAACTTGCTTAATTTTAGTTTTTCCAGTTTGCAATTGAATTTAATGAACTTTGCTGCAATTATCTCCTCCTCTTATTAATATAAATATGTAACATTTTGTTCCTAGATATTGATTGTAAGGTTTTCTCTCTGCAAAAATCCCACTAAAGGCTATAGACCTCTACTGAGGCCCCCCTGTGTCAGCAAAATGATTAACGCTTTTGTAGATCCAAGGAGCTGTAAGTCTCAGTTTCAGCCTCAAACCACAAGACTTTACAGGGTTTTTTTTAAAATATTTAATATGACAACCAGGCTCCTGTCTTTGTTTTTTTTTTAAAATTAATTAAATTCCCATATGAAGTCTACAAAATTACTGACTGTTGCCCCAGTATAAAGCTGCTGCCAGCTTTACAATGCCTAGAGGTCTGAGGTCCTACCTTCCCTCAAATTAACAATGGAAGGCGGTCTTATGTTTCATCCAGAGGTAAGACGCGAAGTAGAGATGGTTAGACCAACTAAATTCAATGAGATTTAAATAGTGAAATATTTAGTGCTGCAGCCTGGAGAATAAATCATGAAGCACAGAAAGACAGGCATAACTTTATTAAGACAAGAGATTTCTTACTTCAGTTTAAATCTGGTTGTATCATAAAATACCCTTGATCAGAGCTGCTTTATGAAATGTAATTGGGATTTAAATCCCACTTCCTATAAATTAATATCCAAATTTGGACTAGTTAAAGAGGTTTTATTTAACTATTCTTGCATCTGATAAATGAAGAAGTTGCTGTCTCTTCTCCTTATAGACAACTGTCCTATTAGATGCTTTGAGATATCTTTCCTGAATATGGGAAAGTATACACTCAGTAAAAAAGTATAAATCAGGCATGTTTCCCAGCATTGGTCTTTCCAGAGGTAATGGACTCCTTCTCATTTCAAATGGCCCTGTTAACTGTAGTATGTGCCAAGGAATCCTTGCCATCCTAAAGACTAGCACATTTATTATGATATAAGGATAATACATTTGTCAGTAAAGAGCTAGAAGGCTCTATTCTAACACATACTGTATATCCTTCTGGAAATTGTTGTAATATATTCTTCTGAGCTAATCTGGGTACAAATCTATTATTTCATTACTTATACAGACTTCTCTATTGAGACCTTGAGAACGTTCATTTTCAATGTTTATTTAAATATAATACATCAAGACAAGCAGGTTCTATTTCTTAACTTATACATATTAGAGAATGGCTCAGCAGTCTAGCATTCCTAACTATGTATCTAGATCACTGTTTTTCAAACTTGGCAACTTAAAGATGTGTGGACTTTAACTCCCAAAATTCCCCAGCTGTGAAGTCCATACATTTTAAAGTTGCCAAATTTGAAACAGTAATTTAGATAATTCACAAAACCTGAATAATAGTGATAAAAATTGTTATCACATATCCAAAATATTGAAGATGGTATTTAAGAACAGATGGGAGAAAACATTTCAGGTTTAACATTTGAGAACAGTAGAAGTCAATTTAACAGAAAAGCATGAAACCAATTGATATACAGTTTTACTAAATTGATCATTTACAAAATGTTTGTGCCTATGATATTTATATCATCTAAATTACAAATGAAATATGACTTGAAATAAGTCAATTCCTGGGATGGGCTCAGAATGATGAATACAAAATAATGTAAAAAAATTAACTTAAAGGGAGATTTGTTGCCCTCAATTCCATTTAGGCTTAATGTTAAAAAAAAAAAAAGTAAAATCATAGATTTACACTCCTGCGCATCATGGTATTCACAGTGAATCTTCACCAGTTAGCAGGTAGTTGCTGCTTGATCAGTCTCAGGGCTTTTTTTTTGTTGTTGTTAAAAAAAAGAGAGAGAATCACACCAGAATAATTTTCAATTTTGAAACTAATCTCAGCTACATATCAAGGTAAAAGAAAAATATTTATTTGGAAAGAAATCAACAGCTATATGCGTTTTGAAAAACTATTTTAAGTCATTTTACTATAAAGTCACGCTACTGAAAATTATCCCACTGTTTTGAAAGCCTGTGTATATTCAGTTCACACAAACATAGTCTTTTTTTTTAATTTAAGAGGCACATACACACACACACACAAAATTCACATTCTTTCTTCTTACCATCCTTGCTTCAAAGTGTTAACTGAATTCTCCTTTGCTTGGCAGATTCAGCTGTTCCTCAAATTACAAGGATTCTGATCCAAGGACAGTTTTCCTGCTGGTTTCTCTGAGATTTAGAGGTGGCACTAAGTGCTTTCAACTAGCTTATAGGAGGTGAGCAGCTAGCTTAACTGCTTGGCTGGGTCCCAAAGCTCTTGTGGACATACACCTGCAATCTTATTTCTGTTATTTACCAGGGACACATTTTAAAGAGATAAGCAGATACTGCCACCGTCAATCAAAAACACATTTCATGCTAACCACACCATTCAAATAACTTAACAGACATGGGGTATCTGACTTCTGTGGTGAACCTCTCCCCTTAGCAGGGTCTGCAAAAAGAGAGAGGGAAAGCTTTCTTGAGCTGGGAAAGACAGCTGCAGTCTTGAGAAAGGTGAGCTAATTGTCACTTGTATTTGGTTTCTCAGAAAATTCAGTTTTTCTTAAAGGCATAAATGCAATTGATAAGCTGGGGAGGGAAGCAGAAGGACAGTGGGAAAAATGATTTCATCTGAAAAAGTTTAATTAGAGAGGAACTATTATTGGTGGCTTGTTTTCTTCCCTGTATACCTAGACCAGCAATGATTATAAAGCATCTTGATGATAATACTTTATCAGAGAGAATATTATTGACACTAGTATTCTAACTGTGGGAATACTCTCCTTGCAAGTACAGTAGTCCTTGACTTATGACCACAATTGAGCCTAAAATTTATGTTGTTGAGACATTTTAAAAGTGAGTTTTGCCCCATTTTATAATTTTTTTTTGCCACAGTTGTTAAGTGAATCCCTGCAACTGATAAGTTCATAACCCTGTTAAGTGACTCTGGCTTCCCCATTGATTCTGCTTGTCAGAAGGTTGCAAAAGGGGATCACATGACCTTGGGACACAGCAAAGATCATAAATATGAGTCAGTTGCCAAGCATCTGAATTCTGATCACACAGCTTTGCAAGCTGCAAAGATTGTAACTGTGAAAAGCACTCTTAGGTCACATGTTCCAATAGCCGTTGTAACTTTGAAAGGTCACTAAATGAATTGTTGCAAGTCAAGGGCTACCTATATAAGTGGATACCCACTTTTTCAGAATCACTTTTTCAAAAAGTGGATACCCACTTTTTCATCAAGAAAACCCAATGCCTAAACCACGTTTTACTTTCAAAATAAGCAAAACTATTGTATGTTTAGTAGCAGACAACAATAAAGCCACTTACAATACCATGACTTCTTACATGAATAAATGAATTAAAACACAAAACACAAAACACTACAGTATTATTTCTTGCTTGGCATATTACTGTTGTTATCCTATGCACTGACAAGTGGTTATCATTTCTGCAAAGTTTGGGCACTTAAATTTTTTAACTTTAGCTACAATTATTATTATCTATTGATGCTAAGACTTCAAAGGCTCTCGCAATCTTAACAATGAAAAATCAGTTAAGCAAATAGTTAAAATAAAGACTAGAGTGCAATAAATCAAGTTGGTATGTTAAAAGGTAAAAATATTAATTGGTAACGCAACAAATGCAGAGATTCCTTGATAGATAGATCTTGGTTAGTATTCCAAATGCAACAAAAGACTTTGTTTATGGCTTAATGTTTTGTTGGGCTATAATTTTATATTTACTAATGTTGTCAATAGAATAATTTTAATTTCTTCCCAGAATGCTTTTATTCATGGAAAGAAATCAGGAAGCTCCTCTATAAATTGATTTCTCTTAAGATCACATGAGGTTATACTGCAACTTGATTCTGTATCAGTTCAGTTGCAAATGGATAGTCTATATATTCATTCATACTAAAACTGGACAATCTCCCCTCCATTAATCAGAAGTTCCACCTTGAGTCCTGGATCCAACAATGGGCACCATTATTAAAAAAAGGATTCAGACACATTGCAACAGGTTCCAAGAAGGGCAACTAGGATGATCAAAAGCCTGAAAATGAAGCCCTAAAAGGAGACATATAAATTAATTACTGTACCTCAAGAGATGATAGTAGAGTGATTCAAACAGATGCTGGCTATGGATATTAATTTCTCAATGTGATGGTTTATCTTATCACAAATATAAACTGTAGCTCTGTATGCTTACATTGCTGTGATTTCCAGTTGCATTCAAAACTAAGGTCTGTGTGTGAAGAACAGATGACCTCTTGGTTTGCCACATGGGAACTATAATCTGGTTAAAAAAAATCTGGTTGGCAAAATACAAACTGATTTTGTGATCCAGGGATGAACCAGATGCTACTGTTTGTATTTGCTGTCAGTTGATAATGGATTTGCTCTTAATTAATTTCCATATGAATTGGGTAATACATGGATCAGAAAAAAAAATCACTTCCCAGAAGTTATGCTATAGCTGTCAGCTCAAATTGCAAAACAGAGTAAGCATTCTGAAAGAAATCAAGTTTAGGAATGCCTATTTTAAGCTAATTCTCTCTCAAAATATACAAGGAATGAAATATACATGTATTTTTGTGCTAATTAAAAATAAAATTTCGGGATTACAATGTAAATATAATGACACAGACTTGTGGGCATACACATGCGAAAATATGAACCGATTTTTTATGTAGCTGACTAAGGCAAGACAATGTGGAATTAATTATCTATTTCTTTTAAATTCTCATGAAGAGATGTGCAGCTGATAGTGTATTTGATGTGGTAGCCCATGTCTTCCTGGAACATATGCTTCCAAACATTTTTGTAAATACTTCACATTTTACAGAGTTCACTGCAACAATCTCCATGCAACAGACGTACCAACTATTTTAACTTTTCCATTTGAAGACATTCTTCCTGGGCCACAAATTATTATTTACCATCTAGCTTTTAATATATAGCATGAGATGAATTAGTTTATCTCTGCTTTGATTTTTTTTTTCATTTCAGAATATGATTTATACTCCCATAAGATCCATTGTAAGCAGAAGTTTAGTAGTCAATAATCCATGAAAGGCCTATATTTTAGATTTTAAAAAGGAGAAAATTGTTCATTACAGATGTCACTTAGGCTTGATGCTTCCTTCATGAAACTTTGACCTGTATTTACTGGGAAAAGGATAAGGCATTATTTTCTATTTGCACAGCTAAGATAGTTTTGCATAATTTTAATTTGTATTGGGGATATTCATTCCTAGTGAAGATTGAATAGGGTGTAGAAACTGAAGAAGAGGTAATTTATATACTCCTAGCCTTTTCCTCCATATATTGCATGATTTCAGGGTTTAAGAGAAAAGCTATGGACAGCTTATTGGATACTTTATTTGCTTTGCCAACTCATCTTTAAAAGCAATTTAAGGAAAGGAAAAAATATCACTAGCAGAACTCTTCCTTAATCTGATCATTTAATGTAAAGGTTAAATAGTTTCTGTGAAGCTGTAGAACTCAGCGGACAAGCCCTGTTATAATAAAAAAATGAATAATATTATTCAATAAATTGGTATATGTTTTTCTTCAAAAAATATGGCTGAATTAACAGACACTGCACAGTTGATTATGGTCACACATTAATCCCTGAGAATATAGGTTAACTCCAGACAGTTGGCTGTAATTGTAAAAAATAGAAAGTAAATAGAAAGTCTGTGACTGTAAAAAATAGAAAGTAAAATTAAGGAAAAGGTAGTTGCAGTGGTGCATTTCAAATTTTTTTTACCATCGATTCGGTGGGTGTGGCTTGGTGGGCACACTTTGCGCACACATACCAAACATGCACTTTGTGCAGGCGCAGAAGCTTTCCAATTGCCTCCTTCAATCTTTCACTCTCCCTATTGCTTCATCAGCTGCCGTGCGGCGGTCTGCTTGCCACATAAAGCAGCTGCACTTCAAAAGCAGGACATTAAGATTAGTATGGAAGCTCGAGTGGGCCCAACAGAATGTCGGAGAGAAGCGGTTTGCTCTCCACTGCTCATCGCCACTACCAGCTCAGCAGAATTGGGCTGAACCAGTAGAATACCACCACTGCTTACAATCATTTCCCAACGTCCATTTTTTTTTTGGTGTTTGGTACGAAGGGACATTCCTTAATGGAAGAGCATTCATTCTTGTGAATCTACCACTGAAGGATATATTTGTGGGACAGCAGAACTCTTGCATATTTCTATTTATAATAAATAAATACATATATAAATTATATAAATACAAAACTGGCCATTGTGCAATTTGCCCTTAGGACTCACCCATCTAGGTTTGAAAAGCAAGCAAAGCCTGCTCATTTTTGTAAGATTTCCCCCCAGAACTATGTAAGGTAAGTGCTGTTCTCTTTTGCACTACTGCAGGGGAGAGGACTAAATGAATTGGCGCTAAGTTCAAAAGAAGAGGACAACATTGTTTATCTGCCTAAACCAGCGGTTGCCAACCGGTGGGCTGTGAGAAAATTTTGGTGGGCCGCAGAGAAATGTCACCCCCAAAGCACCCCCCAAAGCAATTAATCCAGGCAGAGCAGAAACACAAGGCTGCGCCGCCCACATGGTCTGCAGGAACCCTCTCCGCCCACTCACTTCTTTCTTGGCAAACTTGCCTGCTAAGTTGCTATTTTTCCTTTTTCCGACCATCAAGTGTTCTGCTGTGCTGGGAGATTTAGATTAGCTAGGAAGCAGGAAATGGTTGAATTTCTTGCTTTCTAGCTAGTCTTTAGATCTTCGGCTCTGCTTTTAAGCATAGCCAAACCTCCCTTAGGACTGAAGGTTCTGTTATTCAGTGCAGACTCATGGCAAGAAAATTTGAAAGACTGAGCTAGGCAATGGCAGATAGATAGATCACTGAATGATTCTGTGAGAAACTCAATCTGCCTGCTTGCGTTGCCTGATTTTGGGTAAAAGTTGCTCTTTTTTGAAAAAATTCAATATTTATACACATGGTGTGTTGTGAGTTAATTTTGTGAGTTTGCTTGCAAGCAAATTTTATGTGACAGATTGAGCTTGCTGATGGCAGATAGATAGATCACTGAATGATTCTGTGAGCAACTCAATCTGGTTGCCTGCTTTGCCTGCTTTTGGGTAAAAGTTGCTCTTTTTTTATAAAAAATTCAATATTTATATAAATATTTATAATATTTACATACAAGCCATGCCCAGCCAGTCACATGACTACCAAGCCACACCCACAAATTAGGCCACACCCACAGAACTGATTAGTGGTCCCTGCAATTTAAAATTATGAGTTTGGTGGTCCCTGAGGTCCAAAAGGTTGGCAACCCCTGGCCTAAACAATGCTGCTGTTAGGAAAAATAGTCTTTTAATATGATTTTTTAACAAATTTCACTGCTCTGTTTAAAAAAAAAAGTTCAAGTCTTCAACTTGCCTCAAGCAGCCATCTTTGGTCACAAGTGAAGCTGAGATGGAAACAACCCAACAGGTTTTGATATGACAAATATTACACTGTTATCAATCAACCAAACATTATACACAACTTTGTCGTGGCTGCTGAATAAATTTGCCTTGTGGTTCTTAGCAGTCAGGCAAGTAAGCCCTGGCTGTGGTGAATTCAATGAGTCATTTCACTCTCAAAACTTTCCTAGTTTGCAAGCCCCCAAAAAGCTATTATAGAAGAGAAGTCAACACTCAGATCAAATTCCTGGTACAAGAAGTGAAAGTATTTATGCATATTTGACACATTTTAAATATTATGGCTATGAGGGTTATGTAAAAATACAGCATCTGAAAAGAAAAAGAGAAGAGAGAGAGAATGGGAAGGAGGGAGGGAGAGAGGGAAAGAGAAAGAAAGAAAGAACAACAGCATAACAGAGTTGGAAGGGACCTAATTAACCCCCCTGCTCAAGCAGGAGATCCTATATCATATCAGACAAATGGTTGTCCAATCTTTTCTTTAAAAAACTCTCGTATTGGAGCAGCCACAACTTCTAAAGGCAAGATGTTCCACTGATTAATTGTTCTCACTGTTGGGAAATTTCTTCTAATTTCCAAATTGGTTCTCTCCTTGATTAATTTCCATCATCTTGTTCTGCCTTGGTGCTTTGGAGAATAGGTTGATCTTCTCTTCTTTGCGGCAGCCCCTTAAGTATTGGAACACTGCTACCATGTCACCCCTAGTCCTTCTTTTCATTAAACTAGACAAACCCAATTCTTGCAACCATTTTTCATATATTTTAGCCTCTGTTCCCCAAATCATTTGTTGTTCTTCTCTACACTTTTTCTGGAATCTCATCATCTCTTTTATAACATGGTGACCAAAACTGGAAGAAATATTCCAAGTGTGGTCTTACCAAGGCATTATAAACTGGTACTAACACTTCACATGATCTTGAGTTTATCCCTCTGTTAATACAGCCTAAGAATGCATCAGCTTTTTTTTGGCAGCTGCAGCATTCTGTTGGCTCATACTTAAGTAGTTGTCTACTAGGACTTAAGGATCCCTCTCACAGTTACTACTATTGAGTCATGTGCCATCTATTTTACACCTGTGTGTCTTGTTTTTCTTGCTGAAATGCAGAACCTTACTTTTCTCAGCACTGAATTTCATTTTGTTAGATAGAGCCCAGTGTTCAAGTCTATCAAGATCCTTCTGTATCTTGAACTTATCTTCTGGAGTGTTGGCTATTTCTGCCAGCTTTGTGTCAACTGCAAAACCCCTTCTGTCTCCTCATCGAAATCATTTATGATGACATTGAAGAGAACTGGACTAAGAGAGAACCTTGAGGTACCCCACTAAATGCTTCTCTCCATGCAGTTCCATTAAGGATTACACATTGATACGGTTACAAATCTATTTAGTAGTGATGTTGTCTAACCACATTTTTCTATTTTATCAAGTAATAGATTTGGTCTACTTTATCAAATGCCTTACTGAAGTCCAAAATAAATTATGTCTACAACATTTTGCTGGTATTCTAATTTTGTCAGGAAATAACATAAATAAAGAAATCAGCCACATATACTTGCTATATGTTGCAAGATAATAACTTTGATTATGCTTCATATTAATGAAGTTAGTTTGGTTTGGGATCAACATATTTTGTGAATCCAGCCACTGCTGTTTGTAAACCTGGGTTAAGGAAATGCTGGGTGAATGTAATCATTGTGGCAGATTCAGCAAACCATATTGTGAAGTGTGAAACCTCAAGCAAAGGAGACCTGGATATGAATCTAAATCTAATAGTTACAAAGCTCCCTGCTGTGTATTCCAGAGAGCAGGTGCTCAAATGTAAACTGCACAGAAAAAGAATGATGATAAAAAGTCATAGCTTCCATATATCAGTTTTCCAAATTTGGTTTCATGCACTTCTCAAAAGATATGTCAACAACAACCTCAATAACTTTTTAACTTGCTGTCAGGATGTGATCAATACAGAGTCATTTCAGATTTCAGCAGATTGTTTTTATGTTTTTTTCACTTTTGCTGCAATCAGTTTGCTTCAGCCCACTGGCATTACAAAAAGGAAATGAGGGAAAGTTATTGCAACCTACGCTTGGGTTTCATTACTGCTGGCTCCTTCCCACACTGTCCCTGCAGTGAGATCTGTGCTTAGGAGAAAGAACTTTGATGCAATTTGGGCCTGACCACATTAGAGTGGCTGACATAACTTTCCTCTGACAACGGCATGTGATCAGAGTGATAAAACTTCTGTGCAATGAATGATGCTTACAACCGCTATATGGCCTGAGCTTCTAAGCTGCTGGCTCAGCAAATGTAGATTGATTTAGAATGAATGAATACTGAATCTCACCATTTGTCATCCTGGGTCCACTGAGAGTTCAGTTTATAAGACAGTAATCTTGCCAGCACACAGAGCTGTTGCACCCCTTAAAACAGGGGTGTCAAACTCAAGGCTGCAGGCCAGGTCCAACCTGCAGGGTGCTTAGATATGGCTCACGGGGTCACCCTTGAAACAGCGAAGGATCGGCCTGCGGTGCCTCAGCCCAGCCCAGCCCAACTTGGCACTGATCTACAACCTGATGACAGCTGGCAGAGTGCTGTAGGAGGCCATGGCAGCCAAAAACAGAGTTCAGGAGAGCAGTGCGTGCCCCCCCAGCTCCATTTTCAGCACAGCCTCCTACAGCACTCTGCCAGCCGCCACCAGGTGGTAGATCAGCACCTGGTTGGCCCTGCGCCACCATCCAGGGGTCCTCCATGTGGTGTGAAAGGGATGGCAAGGCTCCTCTAGAGGACAAGGGCTTCGGCCTCTCCCTGGTCTTGCCTTCCTCCACTGGAGACAATGTGTCCCTTCAGTCCTACCCTGGCAGCCACAGGCACCCCCTGACACAAGTGACATCAAGCTGTCCATGTCTCCCCCAGGTCAAACATGATCCTGATGTGGCCCTCAAAGAAATCAACTTTGACACCCCTGCCTTCGAAGGATAAAGTGCAATGGGAACTACACTGTTTGCCTGATACATTCTGGTAAAAAACAAAAAGGAACTATTTGCAGTTGGCAAACAAAACTGCATTTTGACAGAAGTTGAATAACTACATAGGAAGTTACTAATGCATGCAATCAAGCACTGTTCAATCATTGCAAGTTGGCATTAGGTCTCCAGAGTCTCAGAGTAGACTTTCTTCCAGTCTGAGTTAGACATGTCACAGCTTGAACTTGCCAAATTTTGAATATGTTTTAAAACTAAGCTCTAGGGTTTTCTGTACATTTCCATCAAAAGAGAGAATTGTAGTCCTGAAATGCCAGTTGGAAGTGAAGGACAGTACTGTGGATAATAGATACCAATTCACCTCTTAGATTAAGCCCAGAAGACAAGCACTGCATCTCAATGCCAAGAATGAGCATTTTTCTGGATGCAAACCAGATAGAAGGATTTTGCTTCTGACTCTTTAAATATAAAGAGGTTTGTGCAGTAAAGGGAGGAAATTGACAAAGCAAAGAGAAATAACTAATGGAGTTCTTCAAAGATCTGTTTTACCTACACAGTTGATTTTTAAAACCGGTATCTTCCAGAACCACCTCTGGAAGACTACCTTATAGCTGACGTATCCCCCCCCCCCAAAAAAAAAAATGACCAGGAAAAATATAGGTGCCAGTTCTATCCTGCAAATATTTCAGTCCTTTATATTCAAATATTTACCTGTTAGAAGAATGTATTCTCCCACCCTGCCTTCCCCCTTTCCCCTGCTGGTAAATGAAGGAAGAGATCCTGGCCCACAAGCAGAGACATGTGAGTGACCAGACTCATTGGATAAGGATACTATCTGGAGAAATCCTTGTGATATATATGTCAGATTTGGATCTGGATTTTCTCTAAATCTTATATTCAATTCCCATATTTTGGGGGGAATGTAAGATGCTCAAGCTATATATAGATAGGGCTTGGTTTGTAGAGTCATCTCCACTTTGATAGTCATTCTTGGAACTTTCTATAATCTGTCGCTGTCCTTTTTGAAATGTGATATGCAGCACTGGACATTGTACTCCAAACTGGTCCTGAGAAGCACAGAACAATGACTACAGCCTACAGAAAAGATTTTGAATATTTCAAGACTTGTTGCATAGAAGAGACAGGACTGTCTTAACAGAATTATGGGCCCCGGGCAAAGCAATGTACTGGGGCCCCTATGACAACTACTCATAGGAATAAAAATTAAAAATTAAACATTTTTAATTAAACATTTAAAATTAAACAATTAATCGATACTACATGTTAGTAGTAAAATAAAATGCAGTAAAATGTAACAAATATTTTGCTGTATTTATATATGATACATGGTGCACTGAAGGTTTAACATACACTGATTAGTATTATGGGGCCCCTCAGGCTCATGAGATTAGTATGGTGCCCATCAGGCCCATGTGTTAAGGCAGCCCTGAGAAGAAGTAGTAGATTTATTCTCTGGTGCTGGGGTGGATGGTGGGGACGGGACTAGGATCAATAGGTTAACATTACAAGGAAGCAGATTCCAGCTAGGCTAAAAATCAGAAGGAATTTCTTGAATGTAATAGCTGTCAGCCTGTGCAACAGGCAGCCGTATCCTATGGTGAATTCTCATTTGTTATAGATCTTCATATTGAGGCTGGATAATCATCTAGAATAGAATAACAGAGTTGGAAGGGGCCTTAGAGATCTTCTAGTCCAACCCCCTGACTAGGCAGGAAACCCTACACCACTTCAGACAAATGGTTATCCAACATCTTTTTAAAAACTTTCAGTGTTGGAGCATTCACAGCTTCTGGAGGCAACTTGTTCTACTGATTAATTGTTCTAACTGTTAGAAAATTTCTCCTTAGTTCGAAGTTGCTTCTCCCTCATCTGTCTGCAATGTTCTTGGAGTGGACTAAATGACTTCTAATGAACCTTCCAACTCTGTGCTTTACATTTAATAGAATTTTAAATTGAAACCTTAAAATGTATTTAGCTTAAACCTAAAACAAAACCAAAAAAAAAAACTAAAAAACCAAAGACTCTCCCAATTCTTTCTCCCTATATTGAGAAAAAGAAAATCCCGCCCTAACCAATATTTGTGTTATAGACCTGCTTACATTTTGGCATCCCTTCATCCCTCCCCTGCAGAGGTGACAGAAAGGTGGGTCACCTCTAAACAGCAGGCCCCCTCCTGCCTCTTCCTCTCTTTGAGTTTCACACCTGGTGCCTATTAAATATGACAATGCAACAATTCCACGCTTCCTTAAAACCACTCCACATTCCAAAAAGCAATCTGATCAACTGTTTCTGTGGCTGAACTGCCTGATTTGCAAACCTCAGTCTTGTTATTCAAATGGCATCAGAATTGCTAGCAACACTTAGATAGTGTACATAGATTTGCAGTAAGTTTCAATTTCTGAGGGTGGATTTTCAAAACTTTCTCAAGCTGATACATTTCTTTCTTTTTCTTTTTGCTTGGCAAGCATTTGTCTTCTAAGAGGAAGATGTAGGTGGCTCAGCGGGAAAAGAAGAAAAGTGGAAAAATGAGGTTAAATGGTTTGGCTACTTGTGCTGCCCTGATAGTCAAATCATCCCCAACACTTTTGACCTCTCTTGTTTCATATGATTTTACAGTTACAGTATATTTACGAGAAAAACAACCTCACACCTATTGGTGTCTTAACAGATAACAGATAATTAGAGTTGGAAGGGACCTTGTAGGTCATCTAGTCCAACTCTCCCACCCAAGCAGGAGACCCTACACCATTTCTGACAGATGCCAGTCCAATCTCTTCTTGAAAGTCTCAAGTGATGGTTGATGTGTGAAGTGAAGTTGATGAACAACTTCTGAGGGCAAGCTGTTCCATTAGTTCATTGTTCTCACTGTCAGAATGTTTCTCCTTATAAGGAAGCCCCATTACTTCTTTTTTTAAAGTTGCTTACATACCCTACTCTGCTTCTTAGAAGTTAATATGAAATGAAATTAATGCAACAGAGATATTTTGAGTTGAATTGTTTACTTTTTAACTTTTCCACACGTCGAAGGCCTAAATTGACAAGGGAAATAATATTCCATATAATCAGGTTGCTGTATGTTTAAAAATATAGAATTCCCATTTGTCATAAGGAGAAGCCAGACAAATTATAACAATTGGTTTGATTTATATCCTGCTTTTTCTCCATGAGTTTAAGGCATTTTATGTAGTTTTTTCCTGCTTAAGTTTATTCCACAACAATCTTGTGAGGTAGATCAGGTTGGGATAGTAATTGAATTGAATTTATCCAGTTTTTCTCCATAGCTGAATTTCCCTTCCATACCCCAACACTTGAACCATTATTTCAAACTATTGCTAGACAAATTGCATTTACAACAGAAGATCAGATTTTTGGGGGGACTTTGTAATATCTAGTAACATGTATCAATTGTTCTGGGGAAAAAGATGTTCAGGAGATGGGTGGAATCATTTGGGTTAGGGATGGGAGAAGCAGAGATACTGAAAGAAAGAGCAAAATCACCCAAAATTTCCTTTCTGCCTATTCTACTACTGAAAACGTCAGCAGATCTGTATTTCCATGAGTATGGAGACACACCAATTGGATTAAACACAGTGGCTTTCTCATCACAACACAGTCTCCAAAAGCAAGATGCTAACACATGTTTAAAAAATAATCAGTTCCTTTTTCTATGATTTAATGATTTAAATGTTTCAACAGTCTCAGCCCACCTGCATAGCCATAGAACAACGCATCAGATGGAAAATCAGTAGATGCAATTGTGAATATTAGCCATATTTACTTTTCACTGAAGTCTTATTTATTTTTTCATAACTGGAGTCAAGGGAGCATTACTGTATACAAATTCCTTCTTGTTGTAAATAAAAACATGACTCTGAAAGTATGGAAGGGAAATAAGACCTATGCAGTGTGATTCATGGGGGTTTCGATTCTGACAGGGTTGATTATTCAAACTCTCAATTTTACACTTGTGGATTCTTCTCAATGTCAAGTTCTTCCATAACTCAGGGGCCAATTGAGAAGGCAGACTGAGATCAATAAGGTCTCCCTGCTCTGTAAATCCATGGAGCAGTATCACATCTCTTCATAAATCCAAGTGTAATATGGTTACAAAAAATGCAAATGCAATTTTAAGTCCACCAAAAGTAAAAATTCTTTCCAATTTTTGGAAGACAATAGTTCTTTTTCAATATGGATTGGTTAAGACCTTGTTATTAATAGTGCATTCAGTTTTGGACACTACACTTTAAGAAGGCTTTAGACAAGCTGAGAAAGCTGCAGAGACGGACAATGAAAATTTATTATTTAATTCATATCCCAACTTTATTTTGTATAATTCAAAATAGTGAACATAAAGCTGCCACCCACAATGACCACTGTGGGAGGTGGGTTGGGCTGAGGGAGAGTGATTGGCCAAAAGTTACCCAGCTAGCTTTTATGGTTGTGTGAGACTAGAATTCACAGACTAGTCCAGCACCTTAGCTGTTACTACACCAACAGTATGGACAGAAAAGGAAATTCAACATTGAGAAGATATGACAACATTCTTTATGAGTGGAGATTCAGAATACAAGTCATGGAATAACAGACTCAAAATAAAGAAGCAGATTCTGAATATTAGGAGAAAAATGATGTTGTAAGCCATCCAAAGTCACTTGTTAGTAAAATGGGAGACATATAAATTTAATAAATAAAATAAATAGGGAGAAACTCCTTTCTAAGAGCAAGCATTTCTAAGAGTAAGAGCAAGGTATTTCTTGTACCACTCTATGGACGTTAAAATGGATTTTGAAGAAACCAGATAGGAAGTATATTGAGTCCTTTGAACTTTGGTATGAGAGAAGACTTTCAAATAGGCTGTGAACAGTCAAAATAAACAACAAATAGATCATCCAACAAAGGCTTATCTCTGTAAGAAAGGCTCTAATACTGGGAAAGGCAGAAAGAAAAAGAAGAGAACCAGGTTAGGACAGATCATTATGTATATGTGGTCATTAAGAGTCAACAGTGACCTGATATGCAATTTTCATAATCAGGAGTAAAAGCAATTCAATTAATTAGCTAAAGTAGTGAATTCTCCTCAACAGAACACATTCAAATCAAGACTAATAACCATCTCACCCTGGATGCTTCAGTCTGAACTACTGCACTGAAGGGGTGGTCAAATTCCAGGGCCTCAATGGCTCTTTCCAACTGATGGTTCTTTGATTTTGGCTCATTCTAGTATAATAATATCAAAATTGCTGATCTTAGCACAGCTGACCAATAAATATTAGATCCAATTCTTTTCAGCAGTCACAAATGTTAATCTGTAGTACATGAACGATAAATTTTGAATGAGATGAATGATACAATTACATTTCTATTTCTTCATAAATTTAAGAAATATATTCATTCTAAATGTGCATATCTGAGTTTCAAGAATTTTTTTTTTTACTTTTCTATTCTTTTTAATCATTCAATTGCCTTTCTATAAAACTCATGGGTAAGGCTAGGTTTTAGTTTATTAATTATGAAAAAAGCTTAATTATGAGAATCACTTTTCTTCAGTGCTTTAATTACAGAACTGACTGATACTCTACTTCAGTTGAAGCCACTTCAACCTCCCTGTCTTTGCTGTTTCCATGATGAAATGATTGAAGATATAAACAGGGAAACATCAGAAGCATTCATACAATTGAATCAAGCTTGCTCTTTCATATCAGACAGTGACTTCTACTAATGCATTTCATAGTTTGATATGTGACAAATTTTGCACTGCAATCAATGGGTAAGGTGATATTATTTATTGAGCATTTGTTTGACAAAGCATTCAACTAATATTCCTATCACCCTGGCAGACTGTTCTTCCTCTTACATCGCTCTACCTTTTGAATTACAGATGAAGTCAAATGAGATGTCAACATAATTGCTACACTAGTTTAAAGGACCATAGAAGGCTCCACTGGCAAGTTGAAAGATGTGAACATGCCTTCTTTTAATTCCAATGGATGCTCATTCTCTTTTGCTTACATAAGATGTAAACTCAGCCTTACTACTCCCATTCATGCCGAAGTCTTTCATATTTTGATGTGGTTACATGCTCCAGAATGTAAACTTGCAGCATACAGAAAACAAGCAATTACTAAAACTGGCCCAGTCTCAGAATAATGATTCCTTTGTAGAAACCTCATTTAAAATATGCTAAAAAGCCTAGCTGAAGATTGCTCCCATTCAGCTCCATAGTTTTCTATTGAAGTGCTTGTCAACCCTTGAGCCTTGGGGCAGCAATCTCTCCGGGGCAGCAATCAGGTGTAAGCTACAATGAAAGCAGAGTTCTGTTCTCTTGGGTAATTGCATGGATGGTACATTTCCTGATACCCAAATTAAGAAACATATAGGACGGAATCATGGTATGAATTAATATTAGAAGACAAAATAGTACTGATAAGAAATTGAGTTTATGGTGGTTATAGTATGTCATCATTAACTAAAAGACTGCATTGTGTATTCTGCCCAAATGTGTGTGTGTGTGCTTGGAAGTTTTTATTTTCCATCTCTGGCTTTATCAAGGCTGTATAGACTCTCTTCCACAGAGTTGAGCTGACCCTAAAGAAAGTATGATTCCTTTATCTTGGTTACTGTCCTCTTGAATCCTCCTTTCTGAGCTTTGCTAAGGTGTGTGTGTCTGTCTATGAGTGTGAGTGTGTATGTGTGTGAAATACAGCCAGTGGATTATGCCGTGAATTCTAGATGACACTAAGTTAAGAACTTCATTCAGCTGTGCACTTTATAAGTCTTTCTTCTTTCCCCAAGACAGTTGAAGAAGGAAAAAGGACGTTGGAAGAATATTGGAAAGGCAGTGAAGAAGAGGTATTGAAGCATGAAGGCTTACTGAATACCAAAGAGACCAAACTGGCCTACAAGAAAGACCAAAAAAAGAACAGAAAAGAGACGTGGCAAAGCAAAATATTACCTGACCAGTACATAAAAACCTAGAAGGCAAAGCAGATAACATAAAGACCCAGCAATGGCTAAGAGCAGGAAAATTGAATAAAGAGACAGAAGGGCTAATTCCGGTTTCACAAGGCCTTGCTGTCAGAATTGTGAAGATAGCAGCACACAGCAAATGCTGCCTCTGCAAAGAAGCTGAAGAAACAATGGACCACCTAGTTAGCTGCTGCAAGAAGATCGCACAGATTACAAACAATGGCATGAGTATAGAGTTCTAATTGCAGGAAAGTAGAAACAATGGCACATTGAAATATCTGCAAGAATTGTCACTTGCCTGCAAGCAAAAACTGGTGGGACCACAAAATAGACAAATTAAAGAAAATGCAGACTCGAAAGTACTCTGGGACTTTAGAATCCAGACAAGTACCTGCCATACAATACCCTAGACGTAACAGTTGTTGATGAAATAGTGGATATTGCAATATCTGGAAACAGCAGAACAGAAGAAAAAGCATAGAGAAAAATCTCAAACTAAAGAGCTGTAGATAGAGGTAGAAGAGTTATAGGAAAAAAAGACAAAGGTAGTACAAATACTAATAGGTATCTTAAATTCAATTCCAAAGTAACGTATCTGGAGCAACACTTAATCAACACTGACATTGACAGAACCACCATCGATCAATTGCAAAAGGTAGCTTTACTTGGAACAGTTTACATCCTTTAACATTATTAAGCAACGCTATTTATAAGTCCCAGACCCTTAGGAAGGACTTGATCGTTAGTAAAAAATGCCAAATCCAGTCTAAACAGCTGACTGTATGATCAACAATATTTTTTTAAAAAAACTCAGAATGTACATATTAGGTAGAAGACTGTATCCTATTCATTTGAAAATGTTTCTCAGTTCTACAGAAATGCAGTTAGTGAGTTCGCAAACTATAATCAATTGATCTTTCTATCAATTGATTATTAACATTGTTATTATCACCATCATTATATTATGAAACATGTAATAGAATATGTTTTATGAAGAATATCTGAATATAATTTATTCCTTAATATCTGAATATAACAGAGTCTCACCAAGTTACTGAAAAGCAAAGCTACAGAAAGACAGATTGATGACTGTGTTGCCTTACAAATGAGATCTAGGACAGGCAGGGTGAGTTTTGCAGTATTTTGTATATAAACTCCATTTTAGACTTGCCTATGATGTACAGCTCATCATTGCTAACTCTTCCTCCTGCATGTCTCTCTTTTTCTCTCTATGATACAAAAGATGGAATAATCATCTTGGAGGTAAAATGAATGACTGACACTCTCAGAAGGGAAAATTATTGTTGCCCCTCACTTTCAACTATGATAGTTTGACAAAAACTATCATTGTTACTCATCCTAAATGATACACATATATCTGCAGGTAGAAATCATCATTTTCTTGAGATATAGAATTTGTGCCTTTCAGTGTCTAATTCCTCTTTTTCTTGTCCTTCCTATCCACTTAAAAAGGAACTTTATTGTGCAGAGCAAAACGAACAGTTGAACTATCTTTTGTTGCAAAATTATTTTTAAAGCCCTATTGTAAAATACTAAATCTTACTTCCCCTCCTCCTTCTCTTTGTTCTCTTAAAAACATGGCTGAATGAAAACCTGCACTATGTGAATTTGCATAAATTTAGACAAATTAGGAAAATTAATAAATTACATTGAAACCAGTATCAATATTATTATTATTTCTTTTGTATATGATATTTTTAAATTTGTGGGTTTTTAATTGAACTAAAAATAAGATTTAATTTTATTGAGTAGTACTATTGGTCTATTAGTACTATTCCTGGTAGTACTAATAGAAAATTAATTCACATTGCTAGTACCAATATAATCAATAATATTGATCTTCTCATGATAACTGGAGGAGTGAAACGAACACAAACTTGTTCATTTTAATAATAGAGTCCTGCAATATGAAGCAAATGCCAGTATAATTGATTAGACTGGCTTATTTATTAATCCAGTAATTGAATTTTTGAATGTTATGAAATATTATCTTATTGTAGAGGATTGCATAGAATTGGTTTATTTAAAGTTAGTTCAGGTGCTTTCAAGAAAGGGCTTTCTTTTGATTACATATTTCTACTTTGTATGAGTATAAGGCAAGGATCTTCAAACTTGGCAAGTTTAAGACTTGTGGACTTCAACTCCCAGAATTCCTGAGGTAACATGACTGGAGGAGGAATTTTGGGAGTTGAAGTCCGCAAGTCTTAAAGCTGCCAAGTTTGAAGACCCCTGGTATAAGGGATAAGACAACATGGAACCTTTTAGAAAAAACTGAAAACTCCACCAAAGGTATTGGAGAAAACATAATTGTCATGAGCCAGGCTAAATGTGCTGTATATATGAATTGATGGAAAGGTGAGATTGAAGCCAAAATTGGCATTCAATTAAGGCAAGGTGCAATTTAAGGGAAAAAAGTCAACCACTCTATTTCTCATGTTCTGAGCCACATATCCAGCCAACATCTTGCTTTAGATAATAGACCTATTTTAATGAAACACAAGCTGTACTTTAGTACATTCTCTTTGTTTGCTCCAATTTCTTCTCTCAAGTGCTTGCATAACTCATCATCTGTATTCATTTGTAGGGTCCCACAGCAAAGCAGAAGATATTACAGCTCCTCTTACATTAAGAATCCCAGAGGGTTGAATTTATATCCTACAATTTGAACTCCATCATCTTAGAGCTTGATATCAATTTGAGCTACTATTCCTCCCATGCTGTCAGTGTGCATAATACCTTGAAAAGTAAAAGAGGGCAAGTTTTTTTTATAAATTTATAATGATATAAGCAACAGAAGAAGAGGTCAGACACATGGATTTAGGCTTAGTTATTTCTTGTTCTAAACAGGGCATGAGGACCAGAGGAAATACATTGAAGGTTTCAAGAAAAAACAAGTACTAAGGTGCTGTCTCAAGACAGGAGCATCATACAATCATTCTGATAATATGTCAAGTTTACAGGACAGCAAAGGATAAAGAATGAAGTCATCTTTCTGTGATGAAGGGTAAAGGAGGAGAAATGAAGATTAAAAGATGAAACAAAGTCTTTAGAGTTAAGGGAGAAAAGGGCATAAAAGGACTTTCTGAATAATGAATGAATCAATTAATGAATCAACCAGCCAACCAACCAATCAAGCAATGCACATTTCATTGTGCATAGTATACTAAATGGTGCAGAAAAAAAAAGTAGCGAAATGGAAAACTTAACTTACTGTCTCAAGGAGCTTAAAAAGAGAAAAGAAAAAGTGGAAAATAGAGAAGATGGATAACATATTCAGATTAGCTTCTCATCAACATATGAATTGGGAAGGAAACTGCAGCGGTGGACGATGCCACTTATATTACAAATTGCATGAAACCAACATCTGGTAACAGGCATTCAGTTTGCATTTGTATACAGCTGTTGAAATCTGTGTATACCATAGGTCAATGAAATAGTTATGTACATGTTAGTTTTGTACTCATATGTAGATTTTTACATGTCATTGATTGGGACAGAATATCTAGTAAGGTTACAGCACTGTTGGGGGTTTGCTGTCAAAAGACAATCCAACTCATTCTAAGAATTTCTCTAGAGAAAAGCTAAGTATCATAGCTGAGCATCAGAGTATGTCTGATCCAAAATACAGAAATTGGAGATCCCATGTTCAGATTAATCAAAAGACAAGCTTCTTGGACCATGATAATAATGGCCTAAATATTACCTTGCCAAAAGGTGGAAAGAGGAATTCTTTTTCATGCAGTATGTCCAGGATGACCTTTCTGAAGCTCCATGAAAACCCTCCCAACTTTTCTCCCTCAAAGTCTGCTGAGAGGAAGAGTAATTATACAGGTGAAACTCGAAAAATTAGAATATCGTGCAAAAATTCATTTATTTCAGTAATGCAACTTAAAAGGTGAATATAATGAGAAGAGACTCATTACATGCAAAGCAAGATAGTTTCAAGCTGTAGATTTGTCATAATTGAAGATGATTATGGTTACAACTCAATGAAAACCTCAAATTCACAATGTCAGAAAATTAGAATATTGTGAAAGTTCAAATTCTAGCTCAAGTGTCCACTCTTATCAGCTAATTAAGCCACAACACCTGCAAGGGTCCCTGAGCCTTTAAAATGATCTCTCAGTCTGGTTCAGTAGGAATCACAATCATGGGAAAGACCGCTGACCTGACAGTTATTCAGAAAACCATCACTGACACCCTCAAAAGGAAAGCCTCAAAAGGTTATTGCAAAGGAAGTTGGATGTCCCCAAAGTGCTGTATCAAAGACATTAATAGACAGTTATTGTGGAAGGGAAAAAGGGTGGAAGAAAGGGTGCACAAGCAGCAGGGATGACTGCAACCTGGAGAGGATTGTCAGGAAAAGCCAATCAAAAGGTTGAGGACTTTCACAAGGAGTGGACTGAGTCAGTGTACAAGAGCCACCACACACAGATGGATCCTGGACATGGGCTTTCAAATGTCGTATTCCTCTTGTCAAGCCACTCTTGAACAATAAAACAACAGTGTTCTTATACTAAAGAACTGTCGTTGCTCAGGGTCCAAAGTGCCACTTTTCTGATGAGAGCACTTATTTGAGCATTCTCATTGGAAAACCAAGGCCCCAGAGTCTGGAAGAAGAATGGAGAGGCACACACTGCAAGATGCTGAAGTCCAGTGTGAAGTTTCCACAGTCTGTGTTGATTTGGGGAGCCATGTCATCTGCTGGTGTTGGTCCACTGTGCTTCATTAAGTCCAGGGTCAACGCAGCCATCTACCAGGAGATTGTTGGAGCACTTCATGCTTCCTTCCGCGAGATGGCTTTATGGGGGTGCTGACTTTATTTTCTAGCAGGACTTGGCACCTGCCACACTGCCAAAGCACCAAACCCTGGTTCAATGACGTGGGATTACAGCACTTGATTGGCCAGCCTGACCTGAACCCCATAGAGAACTATGGGGCATTGCAAGAGAAAATGAAGAGACATGAGACCCAAACAATGCTGCAATTAAAAGCATCCTGGTCTTCCATAACACTCAGCAGTGCACAGGCTGATAGCTTCCATGCCATGTCGCATTGAGGCAGTAATTGCTGCAATAAGGGACCCAAACCAAGTACTGAGTGCATATACATGCGTTTATACTTGTCAGTAGGGTCAATACTGTACTATGTACAATCTCTTGTTTTATTGATTGCATGTAATATTCTAATTTTCTGAGATTGTGGATTTGGGGTTTTCATGACGCTGTAAGCCATAATCATGTCATTATGACACATCATGGCTTGAACTATCTCGCTTTGCATGTAATGAGTTTATCTCATATATTAGTTTCACTATTTAAAGTATCACCTTTTAAGTTGCATTACTGAAATAAATGAACTTTTGCACAATATTCTAATTTTTTGAGTTTCACCTGTATATTCTCCTCCATCACTGGATCAATTCTGGCAAAAGTAAATGGACCTCTTATTTTTCCTTGCACAGTGCTGATTAATTTTGGCTTGGTTGCAGCACCAGAGAAAGCACTGCCAAAATAGTTCTGCAACATTAATTTTTGACCTAGGTTCAGGCGGTTTTCATCTTAGCTCACCCTAGTTCCTTGGCTCTCTTCCTTCCACGAGTCAAGGTATCTTGTCTCTTGCTGCTGTTTCAAGTGGATTTCATGCCAACTGCTAAAATAGGTGTCAAGGATACGACGCTCTTGCCTTCTCTTCACCACATTTAAAAAGCAGAACAGCAGCATTTTTTTTTTCTTGTTGTGCCAAATGCAGCATAGCATGTCAAGGAAAGCAATGGGATAACAATCACATTTCAACTTCTGTGCTTCCCTGAATGCCAAATTGCTGGACCATCCATGAAAGGAGTGCTAGATTACTTATTTTAAAAAACTTGATGTGGATATCCTAAAGCAGTGCAAAGTTGCATTCAGAAGTATTTGGGGACAGAAATGACTCCACTCTCCTATTTGAATGAATGAATGAATGAATTGAATGAATTCTTTATTGGCCAAATGTGATTAGACACCCAAGGAATTTGTCTTTGATGAATATGCTCTCAGTGTATATAGAAAGAAAAGATACATTCATCAAGAAACATAAGATACAACACTTAATGATAGTCATAAAGTACAAATAAGAATAGAGCCTTTGGAGAAGGAGAGAATTTTTTTGATGCTACTCACTGATCATATGTGAGGTAGAGAAGTCTAATAAGGTATCCTCAGATGCAAGCTGGCTCTCAGACTGATAAAAATCCCCCACTACTCCAGCAATTTGCAATGTGGCCTTTTCAGCCTTTGGTCTATTTACCCACACAACACAGCTGGCTAATAGTACTGATTTAAAAAAAGCTTCAATAAATGGCTTTAAATTGCATTTTAAGTGCAAAAGACTTCTCAGAAGCAAGGAAGTAAGAATTAAATGGATGCATTTTACAAAGTTAAATTTTATTTCTGTTCTCTATGAAGATAAGAGTTTAAAATTAATTTCATGCTGAATGAATTACTTTGAAGACTTAATTTCCAGCATCACTAGCTTTGGCTGATGTTCATCAATACAATTCTAGCAAGTGTGCTTATTAGAAAAGTGGACAGATTTTTACTGCTGGTAAAGGTAGCTTTGGGATAAGTCCCAAAGATGCTTTTTCAAGAGGCAACTGGACTTTCTGATTTTTCTTTGAAGATGTTTCACTTCTCATCCAAGAAGCTTCTTCAGCTCTGAAGGAGCTTCTTGGATGAGAAGTGAAGCATCTTCAAAGAAAAACTAGAAAGTCCAGTTGCCTGTTGAAAAAGCACCTTTGGGACAACCATGGTCTGGATGACTGAGAATCTCCATAGACTTTGGGGTAAGTGACTACTACTACAGTTAGTGCTACATTTTTATAAAGTAATGCATACATGTTTTATGCTTTGGTTTGTAGGTAAACTTCCAATACAAATACACACAGAGAGATGCATACAACAGCAATGCATAATAATGATAGTTGAGTGAGGAAAAGTTAGGCTAGGAACAATAAGGCTGTAATATTCTAAAACTAAAGCAAGGAATTGATCAACATCCGTATTAAAACCAATAAAATGAATATATACTATGGATAATGAGGAGTACTGTGTAAGGATAAGACATTGTAACTATAATGTGAATTATAAACTTTTAATTTCCTACACATGTGCGTGTGTGTGTGTGTATGCATGCATGTGTGCATACCTTCTAGCTAGTGTTAACTCTATTTTCTTGGCAAGCTCTGGAAAGTGGTTTGCTATTGCCTCCTTCCTGGGGCTGAGAAAGTGACTGGCCCTTTGTAGATCACAGAGTAGATGTCATGGTCTCTTGGTTGCTAGCCTGGTACCTTAATCACTACACCAAACTGTTTGACACAGCTTCACAGGTCACAAGTTCTTGAGTGCCTATTTAGTTAGATATTTTAATTAAAAATCCATTCCACAAAGGATGTCTTTATGTTTTATTATCAGTTATCTATTTTAGATATAAAGTGAGTTATTGCTGACAGGATCCCAGGGCAAATAGTCTCAATCCTGACTCACACTATTTTCTTTTATTAAAGTACTGCAATTGAATGGAGGAATACTGAACACTAAGGCTAAGAGCATATAAAACACCATCTATACCCATGGAATTAATCTATTTCAAATTCCCCACATCAATTAGGTAGAATGTAAAATGCCAAAATTGATTTTGAAAGAGGCAAAGGGAAAAAAAGTATTCAGAAGCAGGTCGTGTAAAAATCTATAGTAACAAATGTAGCAAACTTAAAACTGGTTTTTCCCTATAAAAACAATCTCAACAATTCTTTGGGTCAGTTTTACCCACCCTGCCATTTTCTTTTTGAAACAGACACATTTTTTTCATAATCAATACCATACCTTCAGTCAGCCTGAGTAATTGTATTTATTTATTTGAAATATTTACATGGCTGTCCATCTTATACTACACTCTGAGTGATTCCCAATTAAGAATTAAAACAACATGCAACAACATTAAAACTATTAAAACCATAAACATCAAAAACAAAAGTCTGGCACCAAGTCAAATAAAGATATTCTTGAGTCATCTCACACTCAGCAGGATGGTTTGAGTGAAATATCCAAACAGCCAAGATGATTTGCTTCACTGATCATTCATTAATGAATAACAAAATGATGTCCAAACTTAATGGAGGCTTTGAATTAACATGACAGTATGCATTGTAATTAACTGACAGGTTGTAACTTTGAATAGTCCACATATGAGAAGCATCAAACTCAGCTATTATCATATTGAGCTTCTGGAATCTGGAAGTTTCTACTATATTGTGAAACAGGCAGCAAAGAAAGTTTCTTTCTATAATGGGTAGATTTATAACAATGAAGTTTTTCAGGCCAAGGGCAAAAGTACATTAAAATTAATGGAATTGCAACACTTACTAGTAGAATTAATTCCCTGGGTATGTAATTATTTTTTCTATTCTGTCAGGTTAAAAATCACAATTTTGCAACAGTTTCAGAAGTGTTCTGGGGGCTATGTATAGTCTTTCAGGGGCCACAGGTTGTATGCTCCTATAATAAACCTTTCTCGTCTTCATAAACATTACATTGTAAGTAGTTCTAATATCTGATTCATTCAAGGTGCCATCATAACAATGGTTCAGCAGGTGGCAGCACATGGTTGACCTTGTTTGGGCTAAGAAATTTAGCTTGATCAGACTGGTTATTGGCCCAATGACAAAATATTTCTCAGGGTTACAGGCAGAACTGGAAAGTTTTTTTAAAAAATACCTGGCATGACAAACCATCTATACAGCATATTATTCCTTAGAAAAAATCATTTCGGTATGCATGCAGTTATTTAGTTCAACTTGAGCCAGCATTTGTTGTTTGACCACTGTCAGTAAAAGAAACAGGTTGAAAGTCTTTTTTTCTTTTCACCAACCAGATGGTCTAATGGGTAGGGAAAGAGAATGCATTGAGTGAACATTCCCTGTACATGTCAGAAGGGAGATTAAGTTCTGTAGAAGGTCTATAGACTCCTACTATGGGTGTGGATCTCTCTTTAAGTTAGAAGCTTTTAAAACCTTTTGCTTCTTAAATAGAGATGATTCATATGCAGGAACTGTTTTTCCTGAGTGTTTACTCTGCCCTGAATCAGGTGATTATTTTTCAAATAATAAGTCCAGCATGGGCATCACAAATTACTAGTAAATGGTATATCTGTAAATTCATGTAGATGTATGCCCCAGTCATAAGACCTATGTGTACATCTCCCTGGTCTCACACTGTGTCACAAAATATCTGTTGAGAGATAGAGTTATTTCAGAAATAACTGAGTTATCAGTTATTTCAACAAATAACAAACAACTAGTTTCCAGACTAAGAAGCACTGGCTCTAAAACTGGTTAGCAATGTGAGGGTTGAGAGGAAAAAGGCACTAGAATTTAACTACAGAAAGTATAAAAAGGAAATTGCACTTTCAAATTGGCAACTGATCAACTCTTTTAGTAGCTTTTTCTGAAGAAACAGTAACAATTCTGAACTAGCCATGCCATGTTGTGCCCCTGAGAGCATTTTAAGTACAGTATGAACCTAGAGACCAGTCAAATTATGCTGAATAGGGAAATTAGATAACACTACCATTTACATAATGTATTAATATACACTACAGATACTTAATAGAAATGGACACACTGCAACATATTCAGCCATGTTTAGTATCAGTTAGACTACAATTTTTAAAAAATGCAAATGTGGATAATTTTCACTGGAAAAAGTGCCATTATTAACAGAGCTGCTATTATTCTCAATAACTGAGAATTCTTTAGCAAGAAAAATAGATAGAAAAATGTTCCCATTCTTCCTACCACATATGCCAGTAATGAAAAGATGTTTACTACTAGCTTCATTCACTAATGAGGAAGGGCATCTCCTCACTGAAAAAGAATGAAAAGATTGAACTCTAAATGTGACCTGGAACTATTCCCAATGCACATTCACAAACACACACCTTTTATCACACCTATCATATTTAGCAATGTAAACTTTTCAAGTATTGCAACCTTTCTAGTGAACGTAAATAATCATTCCCTCACAGTAAGTATTATATTGGCTTTGCTGTTTCCTGTAATGCCTATGTGCTAGTTGGGGAATATTTTTTGTTTGGCTGCAAATAAAAACACAAGAAAGCTTAACTGTAAGGGTGTTTGCTGAAATGTGTTCCTTGTAATAACAATAATTATAACATAAAACACACTAATAATAGTTTATCATTACTTATATGGTATCGAATAGGCTTTCCTAGTTAACTTTAGATTCTGTGAGCTAGAAATATCTTTATCTCTAGAAACATAAATGCCTGGAAAATTGATTTATTATCCTAGTCCCCCATTAAATACTGTCTTAACCAGGGAAGTAACAATCACAATAAATTTGATTGTTATAGTATGTGAACAACCAGTATGGACTTTTTGCTATGATCAAGTGGAGAGAGAGAGAGGGGTGAGGTATACTGTCAGTTTTATCTGCCTCTCTTCCATAGTTGCATAATTCCATAGTTTATCCTACACAAACCAGTAGAATTGATGTACTCTGGTTCCCACTGATCAAGCAATATCCCCTGACAGTCCTTCTCTGTTGTAATGCGTATCCTCTGGAAACATATCTCCCCAGAGATTTGCATAAGGTCCTTGATATTATCTTATTTAGACGACCTTGCTCATTTCCCAGACCTTGGATTAGAGTGGGTGGCAGACCTCCTGTGGGTTTTCTGATTTGTGAGACAGTGATTGTTTTTTCTAGATGTTCTTATTGTATTTCATATTATGTGTATTTTTTTAAGGTTGTGTATTGTATGCTGCCCAGAATCATAACGGAAAGGGATGATGAGATAAGGTTAGATCAGATCTGATCAGATGTATTGTACATGTGCATGTTGGTAGCAATTATAGCCAATAACCTGGCAGGGACCACACTTGATTGGGACCCCTCATATTGTTTCCTGGTTTGATACTTTTAACAGCATGATGGCCACCAGAAACCTATGCTAAGGGTGGTCATCGGAGGGCTCTCAGTTAAGTAACCTCTTCCAATTGAAATCTGCTCCCAACTATTCTATCACTTTCCAAAATGCCTGATGCTCCTTATGAGATAACAAGATTTCTTTGGGAAACCTTGCAGAAAGGTTTGAGCGTAATCTTGTTTTTGCTTGCTGTTGTTTTTCTAGCAACTCATATATACTGAATATATTGCATCAACTGAATGTTACAATTCCATTGGTTCATGCATATAGAATTCTCACCTATCAGGACATTTTTATGATTACATGAGCAGTTCTCCTTCAGCCAACCGGCATGGATGAGCTCAAGCAAGTCTGAATCCTATGGGTATAATTCCAGACTCATCAATCATTTGAACAAGACAAACAAAGCAGGAAGTAATGAAAATTCTGGATAACAAACTATTGCTTCAATAATTATTTAGATTTATCTGCTTTGCTATGTAGTCAGAACTTTCTTAAAAACAGTCTGAATATATTTTATATCTGATCAGAATAATTTAATCAAGTTATGGGTCATCATACAGTTCATGGAAAACATGATTTATGCATAATGAGTCTTCTCATATGTATTGAACATACAGATAACAGGAGCATGTTCTGTAGGTTTATAAACTAGATTCCATGGCATGTGTTCCCTTTGTATATTTCTCTGTATTCATGAGATTTCATGTGTTCTGTTGGATACCAAGAGTAGTTTGTCAGGAGAAAATAGTAAGTATATTTCTATATATAAAGAATTCCTCCACCCCAGCAAAAACATATGTAGGTCTGAGGTGTATAATATAGGCAGCTTTTCTTCTAAGATCATCAAATCTAGCACTCATGAGGTCCCACATGCCTGGACTTGCATCCAGTAAACAGCACTGAATTGTCATTATTGATCTGAACTACAGTTATACATTTGGGTCTAAGACGTAGGTCCTTAATTTAATTTGCTCAAAATTCTCCTAAATATAACAGTACAAGAAGAATGTATCGAGAACTTTGCACACAGCACACAAAAATCTGTAGATAGTCCAAGTGCATCAGACCCAAGGAAATGAAATAAAGCCAGACAGTATTTTCTTGAAAAGAATTTAATGGTGTTTGTGGGTTCGTGTGACTGCAACTATAGAAGAAAGCCATGTGAAAATCACAAGCCAAATGGCTACCATGGACAGCCCCAAAATATTGTATACCCACCCACCAAAAGAAAACACCAAAAAAAGATGTGCATGTTCAAAAAAAGATGTTTATTGTGCATAAACAATCCAAATTAAGCATTAAATAAAATATCATTAAAAGAAGACAGACTGCACTGCTAACATATTACCTCCTCAGGCAGGAGCTCAGATTAAAGTTGATTGTCTTATCTTAATTCTAGATCTTGGAAGCTTTACCATTTAATTCCCTAGGAATTAAAACATACCCAAAAGAGCTGCATTAACATATTTTATGGGCATACGTGATGATATATGTAACTTTATTTCCAAAGCTATCAACCACAAGCTGAAATGATCAAGTCAGATTTCTCAGCCTACATCTCCAGGTCATTTCAGCAGTGATGCAATATTCAGACAGGCTACATGGCAATGGAGATGGGATTTATCTGATTCATCAGAGATACAAAATCTTTGCAGGTGAAGGGCTTCAGAGGTCTCTTGCTAAGAGCCCGTGGCTTTCCTTAATTTAAATATAAAAGTGAAACATTCTCCTAATAAGCTGTAAGTATTTATTTTGTAATTGGTTGCACACCAAATAATAATAGGGAAAAACATTCCTTGCAATATGAATCTTTGATTGTGGCAGAAAAATAAAGTCCAAACAAACATTCCCAAATTAAATGTTTTCTAGATATGTTTTGGCTGAGAATGATTGAAAATGAAATTTGATACGTTAGTAAAGTTCAGAAGAACTGATCTGCTGGATTCAAGGTGCATCTTCCTTTGGCTTTCATTGCTGAACATTGCTAGGAGCCAAGTTCTGGGCCAGAAGCCAAGTTTTGGGGCCTATTTACAAAGATGCTGGGTAATAATAAAGCATGTAAAGAATCTTACTGAACTGGAATTTTGCAAAAATACTTGTTTTTCTTTAACTGTAGCAAAATTTAACTGGTTAGAGCGGCCTTTTTTCAAATGTTCAACTGATCCTGGGAAACTTCCAACAGGGTAAAAAACAGGATCCTATTAATCTGAGGTCACAATCAGTGGTGGGATTCAAAAAATTTTACTACCGGTTCTGTGGGCATGGCTTGGTGGGCATGGCAGGGGAATGATACTGTAAAATCTCCAGTCAGAAGGTGGTATTGGCCAGTTCTCCGAACTACTCAAAATTTCTGCTCCCAGTTCTCCAGAGCTGGTCAGAACCTGCTGAATGCCACCTCTGGTCCCAAGGTCTGTGAGTTTAACTGGGTCTGTGAGTATAGCCTGAACAGGAAGGGAACAGGTAGTTCAGGATCAGGGGTAGGCTTCAAAAAATTTAGCAAAGGGTTCTTTCTCTGCCCAGTTGCTGGGTAGGTGTGGCCATGGTGGGTGTGGCCATGGTGGGCATGGCCTAGTTAGCCTTCTGCACCACAGCGGTGGAAGGTGTTTTTGTTCTCCCCAGACTCCGGAGGCTTTCCTCAAGCTTCCAGGAGGGGGAAAACAGCCTTCTCAGACTTTGGAGGCTCTCTGGAAGCTAGAAACGAGCCCATTTCCAGCTTTCCTGAACTTCCAAGAGGCCTGTTTTTCGCACTCCCAGAGCCTGCACTTACCTGCATCTAACAGACGCTGCATTGGGACTCCTGGGAGGGGCTGGTAGGGCCAGCCAGGAGTGGGATTTGGGGGTTCTCCAAACTGCACAGAATCGAAGCTAGAGGCTCTCCCGAACCACTGCAAACCCCCAGCAGCCTCACCCCTGTTCAGAATCCAATTTGGGTTGGTCATTGAGACCAGAGCTTTCGTCTTCTGAGCTTTTGGAGTTGTGCTAGAGAGTCCATCCTCAGGGAGCTTCTCTCTACATTCCATAGAGAAATGGGCTCCAGGACAAGTCCCAGTGACTGACCCAGATTGCATCCTACAACATTACTCTGGACATGTATATTTGCTTTCATTCGGAACAGGTAGTCCTTGTTTAACAATGGTAACTGGGACTGGAAATTTCTGTCACTAAGTGATGCAATCCTGTGCAATGTCCTGTGAAAACATTGCCTAGTGTTTCCTGCTTGCTGCCTGCCTATTCCTTTAATTTCATTTCAATGAAATGTTTAAATCCAAATTGAACTTTCTGGACTTGCTTATTTTAATCTTTGTACAAAGACACACAAATATACTAAGGGCAGGCTGTTTTCCCATCCAGCCTAACAGTCCTTTTCTCTGACTGTCAGGTATTCTGCAAGATATATCAGGCACACAAGTTTTGCGTTCATACCGGTGGTGGGATTCAACATTTTTTACTACCAGTTCTGTGGGCATGGTTTGGTGGGTGTGGCAGGGGAAGGATACTGTAAAATCTCCAGTCAGAGGNTTTTACTACCAGTTCTGTGGGCATGGTTTGGTGGGTGTGGCAGGGGAAGGATACTGTAAAATCTCCAGTCAGAGGTGGTATTTGCTGGTTCTCTCAACTTCTCAAAATTTCCACTACCAGTTCTCCAGAACTGGTCAGAACCTGCTGAATATCACCTCTAGTTCATACTATTTAAATAGGTTGGGGACTGAACATTATGTGTGTATTCTACCACTACTATGTTTTCTGCCCTAATACAGAAAGGAAATGAAAAATGTAACTTTTTTGCAACTATGGAGATTCTTAGGTACCAGGTCATAGTTGTCCCAAAAGTGCTTTTTCAGAAGGAAAAACAAATCCAATTACCTTTTGTAAAAACACTTTTGGGTGACTTTGTTTGCTGGCATAGTCAGTTGAGTCTCCAATTTCAATTCAGAAAAAAGTGTTCTCGGTACCAAAATTTTGAGATTCTCGAAGCTCATTTTGTTGGGGTCACATCTTTCTAGTTAATTGCCTCATCCCACATATGTGATGCAAGTGAACATTTCCAACCAACTGTATTGTTGTTTTGCCTCAGCTGCTGTTTTGCCTTAACTTAAAACTTGTGTTTCTCCAAAATGGGGCATGCGGTTTGTTATGACAGACTTTTAGAGACCCCATTAATAAACCTGTATGGATGCCAAACAAATTACTGTAGTTCTGAGATTTATGCACAAGTTTAAGGTAAACAACTCAAATGCTTCCAGAAAGGCTGCTGTGGTAATCTAATGCAGGAAAAACAACAATGCCCTGACAAGAACTGGTAAGAGAACATTCGTGGATTCAAGAATAGAAGAGTAGATTCTATTCTAAGTTCCATTATATCACATGACCTAAAATGGACACCTAACATCAAAAACGTCATCAAAAAATCACAACAAAGAATGTTCTTTCTGCACCAACTCAGAAAACTCAAACTGCCCAAGGAGCTGCTGAT
>BHFT01021417.1:0-36401 GCA_004320025.1 Laticauda laticaudata
TACATTTTCCACGCAAAAGTTTTGAGCAGCTCAAAACTTTCTGAGCGGATGAAACATCAATAGACAGATGCTGGATGGATAGAGAGGAAGCAAAACAGAGGCAGTGAGTACAGAACGGATACATCGTGTTAACCAACGGATGGCAAGCTGATTTGTCCATTTTACATCCTCTTTGCATCCGTTGGTGCAGTGTGACAGGGGCTTTAACAGCTGCAGTGGTTCCCTTAATAACTGTTGGTCGTAAAATGGGACCAAATTCACTTAACAACTGTCTCGTTCAGCAACAGAAATTTTGGGCTCGATTGTGGTCATAAGTCGAGGACTACCTGTTGATGTAATTCCCCGTTAGGAGAATGACCGCACACAGGGAGACGTAGTGAGAATGGTGAGAAATAACACACAACCAGAACACAGATACACTGTACAGTAAAATATAGGTTTGATTTCCAGTAAACAGTTAAGCAAAGTCCAAACACAGTCCAAGTCATTCACGGTTAAAAGAGAAGTCAGTTTTCAGTCCAGGGATAATCCAAATAACAAAGTCCAGTATCATAAACAGTTTAGTAACAGACTTACATCAAATCCAAGAGTAACAATGACCAGCAACAGTCAACAGGGCAATGCAGGAATGGCAACACTCTCAGCAACAACAGAACCCAGGTTTCTAGCTCCATCTTATGGCCTTTTGAGGAACCACAACCAATTACAATTTTTTACGTTCCCTTAAAGAGACAATATTAAAATGTCTATCCTGGTTTGTATATTTTCCAACCCAATTGTTAGATGACTTACATTCCTAACGCTACCTGTATTTTGTAGAATATTTTTTAGCTGAACATTCTGTGACTTTCTGAAATATCTATGCACTAGCAAGAGACTTGGTCCTCTTAACTTTCCTTTCAAACTATTTTCACAAGCTTCCCTTCTGTCGTCAAATTTAACTGTTTTGTATTGTGTTGATAGTTTTCTATTTGCCTCTATGACTAGCATCATCATCATCATTATTATTATTGTTTATGCTGAATCCACAAGTTATATTTTGCGACTGATAAGAGCTGCTATTTAAAATTAAGTCTGATATTTATATTTGTCATTGATATGACTGTCCATTAAAACACTTCCAAACTCATTGTAATCCTTTCCGTATTTTCTGAAATATCTAATTTTTCTAAATGGATGCTACTCAGCACCTCTGATTTTCTCTTAGGGATCAGTTTGTAACTCTCTTGTGGAGATTTGGGTTGTTCCAGGGCCTAAGAACACTGCTCCTTTACTTGACGCCTCCAACTCATCCACATATATAGAAGTCCCGACTTCTGACATTTAGTTGATCTTGAACATGGAACATATTGCAAGTCTGAGAACATTACTTTTGTAACAATCACGGTTTGTTGTCTAACAATTTGAATTTGGTTTTCACAATGGGCTGAGTCGATTCTCTAATGTTATCAGAAAATTATTTGAATGTCATTAGAAACTTAAATCATATGGTAGCCTGTGTCCTTGGGACCCACAGTTGCTGCCTCTGCCTAATACTCTCTCACTGTTCGATACAGCTGACACAAGGCATCCAGAACTTTAGTACCAAGGAGGCAGGCTACCACATGATTTAAATTTCTGCCACAAAAGCATCTGTTTGTGTTTCTAATTTTCAATCCACCTACCAGCAAGTAATCTGTACCTTCTCAAGGATTGATTCAAGAAAATATGGGTTCAATTTTCACCTACCCAGTTTGGGTTCTTGCTTTTTTTTTTTTTACCTCCTAGCCTAGCTGCTTTCCTTTATTGTCTTCTTTCTCTCCTCCCAAGGAAGAGGACAAAATTATTGGGCATAAGTACTAGCTTTTTGGCTGAATGCAACATTATGTTGCTCTATCTTCCCCACAGTTCTGAAAGAACATGACAGTGCAGGCTGTTCTATAGAATCGTGGGGTTAAATTGTCAGGTCTCCTTTTATATATTAACCAAAAATAAGGAGTTCAAAGAATAAAACCCAAAAAGAACATGTGATATTGGGTGATCAACAGTGCAAACTATTCTCCTTTATTGATATACAATACTTAGTCTTTTGTATAGCTAATATAGTCAGTGAACAGTTAAGATAATATTCTATATAAAAACAAGAGACTACCAGTGTTACATTTATCCTAAAATCTAATTGACCCTATAATTTATAAGTTCCACTTATATAAAATCTTTCTTTCTCTTTCTCTTTCTTTCTCTTTTCTTTTTTCTTTCTCTCTTTCTTTCTTCTTTCTCTCTTTCTTTCTTCTCTTTGATCACATACTAAAGCTCCTCCCACTTGTTTTGATCAACCACTTGCAAACAGCTATAATCAGCTGCCCTGAAGGAAGCTATTTTGCACAGAAGAGGGCTTTAGTTTGGAAAATTACACATCCAACTCTAAGTAGAATCTCTTTCTCTATTTTTAGAATTGCCAGGCACCAATTAGTGAAGCAGCTAGGATCTTAAAGCATCATGGGAACGCTGAATTCTAAGGAAAACAAAGCTTTATTGATTTAACAAGATAGGCAACCACATACTCACACACATGCACACTGAATGCCACTCACCTTTCTCTACTATTAGAGCTGGCCCAGCTTAATACAAAAAGAAAGGAAGTTTTTATCCAGATAAGATGCATTCATTTTGCACTTTCTCGTTTTGAAGCTTTTATAGTTTGGACTGCTGAGCAAAATCTTTCCTTGCACAATGCTAATTGATTAATTGCCATTGATTTGTTTTCCTCTTTAGCTGGCTTCTTCATTCCTAGGGAGTCTGCTTTTATTCCCCATTCTTTCTAAAATGAATACCTTAATGTGCTCACTTCTAGATGATGGCTCCTATTTTTTTTATAAAATTGTCTGGCTTTTCACTGCCTCTTATTTTTAAGTGCAGGCTCCATCCTTTCAGAAATTTTTTAAAATTTATTTTTTATTGCACAAGGAAAATCAGCATCACTTTCTTCTTCCCATTGTGACATCCTTGTTCCAATCATACCCATGAGATCTAAAATGTTGCCTTAAATTTTCAGATGAGCCCTGAAGCCGTGTTTAACTTGTCTTTAACTGAATTTAGTAGCACTGAATGTAAGAGTGCTTTCTGCTTTAAATTGTGAACTGGATTTATACATGCAGTATTGTTCTACCGCATTATTAGAAATGAAATGCTGTTTCATGCCACCTTTGGAGTGTTTTCCATAAGAGGTGATTTCTCAGTGCAGGCAAGCAAGCAAGCAAGCAAGCAAGCAAGCAAGCAAGCAAGAAAGAAAGAAAGAAAGAAAGAAAGAAAGAAAGAAAGAAAGAAAGAAAGAAAGAAAGAAAGAAAGAAAGAGTGAGTTCAGTAATTTCCAAGTCCTTCATGAAGCTCTGTACTCTGGTCAGTTTTCTCTTGGTTTTTTGGGNAAGAAAGAAAGAAAGAAAGAAAGAAAGAAAGAAAGAAAGAAAGAAAGAAAGAAAGAAAGAAAGAAAGAAAGAAAATTGATGGTGCACTTACCGGGTTCTGTCACTAGTTGATTCTGTCAGTTAACATTGAACGAAGTTGGAAAACTCATTTCATGACTTTGAATACAGATTATTATGTGTTACAGTAGAAGAGAACTCAGAAGACAGCTGAAAGCTACAGATCCACCTTGTTTCATCTCCTACAATGAATTTCCATTGAGAATTGCCACATAGTGGGAGAAAAATTATCTGAAACTATTTCTTTGGCACAGATAAAGATGACAAGAAACTAATAATAACAGCCTCAGAAAGCTGAAGGAGGGATTTGTTTACCCCTACTAGGAAACTCTAGAGGGAGATATCACCATCTGTTTCTTTCTTTATTATGCCACAGAGACAGATTAACTTGTCACAGATTTTTTTTTCTTTCTTTTTTTCTTCCAGCCATTGGAACAAACTTAGCTTATCTGCTTCACATGCAAACACTTCTTTGTTTATCCCAACTCGATCAGATCAGGAAACTTGATCAAATAGCTAATTAAAACACACTCTTGAACAAATAAATGAATACACTGGCATCTTTTAAAATATTTTATTCCCCGCCTTAGAATTCCTGAAAAAATGATGCTAATCCATTTCTACTCTTTGGTTCACATTTATGAAATTTAGCTAACAGAAGATGCATCTGCTAAAACAGCATGGGCTCTATATTTTGCATTCCTTCTTTTCAAACTGTTGGAAAAGAAGAGAGAAGGGAAGAAAAAAAACTCTCTATCCCAATTTAGGTTTATTGTGTAAAAAAATGTGTTTCAAAACTGTAATCATTCTAAGCTAAATATAACGTTTTTCAGGATTGAATTGGACCCATGTGTTTCTCTTAACTAGACACCTGAGAATGAAAACAGAACTGTCAATATGTCTCCTATCTGGCAACAGAAGTAGCTTAATCCATTTGTTCACTAGCTGATGTCCTGCTAGCAGGGAAGCAAGTGCTTACTAATTAAATGCTTGGTTTCTTACTCACATCCCCCCCAAAAAATAATAATACCCAAAGCAATTGAGTAGTAGGTTGTGTGGTTGTTAAAACAATTGAATTTCCTTTTTTCTTTTCTTTTTTCTTTACTTTCTTTTCTTTTTTTCTGAAAACAACATTTCTTAGCAGAAATACAGTTGATAAATCAGAGGCCAGTGGCTAAAGTAAATGGAAAATAGAAAGTAATTACTGCTACATATTATTTGAGAGGAATTCAGGAAAATGGAAGTCAAAGTGATGTTACTAATGAAAATTAGATTGGGTTTAAGTGGCAATTCTTGGAAACAAAATGAAACAGGAGACATTTTCTATAAAATGTTTAACCTACCTTGTTCAAAAATTAGGGAACGATTACAAAACCTATGCCAATCAATAACATTTCTCCTCCTATCAGCTTCACAGTCCACAGTCCACTATGCATTTTTCAGGTTTCATATGTTTGGTCACATGTTAGTATACATAGAATTAAGAAGTTAATATATACTTCATGCTAAACCACAAGCATGCTAATATTTAGGATAAGTGTGAAATTCTCCATGGAATGTGTATTCAAGGAAGTAAAACAGAATGTTTTCTAACTCAGTATCTGGGAATTATTCAGGGGGTGGGGGGAAACAACCACCACCCATGGATTTCACCAAAAGTGACTTCTGATGACCTTCGTTTAGTGTGATGGAGTTATGTTGTTTTGGGGTGTGTAAATGAATGTATATGTTTGTGTGTATTAATATTAATTTACTTCAGATCACCTAGACCCATCAGTTTACCTATTTTAATCCTACCCACCACTGAACCATGGTTGCTAAACAACATTCTTGCATTGTAATTAGATCTCAAAATAAGATCTCATGGGAGAATTAATTCCATATAAAGAAGGGATTCAGCCAGTTCACACCACTTTGGGAGAACGTTTGTTAACTTTCTGAGCAGTTTGGTGAGCTGGTTGTTGGAAGAAATCATTAGGGCAGAGAACCAGTTGTTGAATTATTTGAATCACTGAAGAACCACCACTGAAGAAGGGACATAAAGAGAAGTTTCAGAATAAATATAAACAGCACACTTTTGTCAACTTGCAGCAGCAAAGTGAACCTAGAAATAAAACCACAGTCAATTCTAAAGTCATTTCTAAAGCACCCTGAGGATGACTGAGAAAAGCAGAAATCTCATTTGAGGAATGAAAAACTGATTCATAGGATTTGGGCACTGAAACAACTTATTTTGCTTCTCGTGGACATTTTCCCCATTGTGAAACATGAGATCAGTGCAACACCTAAGGCCAGTGATGATTTCTCTTCCAGGCTTTAGAAATATATTATTATCTTTGTATCATAAGATTTTCTTCAGCAGTTTGGGTTTCATGCTGTTATGCCAAATTGGGATCATGGCCAGTTTTTACTGAGAATAGTCACAGTAACTGGCCATATAGAGCTTCCCTGTGACAAAGATATATTGCCAGCATTTCACATTTCACATTTGTTTTGTATACAATATGGATAGCAAATCAGCAGAGGGTTTGTAAACCATTATGGAAACAGATAAAAGCACAAGGAATGTTCTTCCTTTAGCTCCAATCTATGAAGCAGTATTGGATTACTGTGGCCTTAACACTGATGTAAATGTTCCTATAACAATATTATATTGGTAAAATAACTACAAATGAATTAGAGATCTTTTGAGGAATAAAAATAAATTAATAAGCTGAACTTGTATTCCCCCTCCCCCACCCCAAAAACTGACTACATATCTTAAGCTCACAGTGGGATATAGTTTATTTTATTTACAACCCACCATGATGCTTTACACTTTGCAAGCAACTGTGTGGTTGATTTTGCTTTCCCCTTTACTTGTGACAAACATTTCTAAAAAAAACAGCAAAGGTTCTGTAAATCACTAAAAATGACAGTTTGCTCTAATGGGTGTTCCTGACACAGAAGATAATGGTGAGAAGGATGTGCTGATTTTTGCTGCTGCAAAAAGAAAGAACAACCAACAATATATGCCGATCAATATTCACTCTTCCAATGAAAATGAATTTTAAAAATTAATTGATTTTTATCATATTTCCCTTATTTCCATTGCAAGGCAAATTCGAAATTTCTCTCTAAACCAACAGCTAAGCTTTTTGGTGAACTATGAACACTAGGAAATTGCATAAATTTGTATTTATTGGATTAATTTACAAAACAGCCAATGAAACAATCTCTTTTTTTCTATAAAGATTTATTACATAAACATATGTTTTCTTTACCTAAATGCCTCTGGCCCACATCTTTCGACTTGATTTTCTTTTTTCTTTTTCTTTTTCATTTAATTTCTACCCAGCATGTTTTTCCTCTGATCTCTGAATTTCCATACCCTCTTGGGCTACACATATTTTGACACCCAGAGTCCAGAGTCTAGCAGGAACAGACTGGGTTAGTTACCCTCCAGACAGATGAAGAGAAATCTCCCCCTGCCCTCCCTAAAAGAGGAAATTTAAGAGAAATATGCCATATAGTATGAGGATTTTGTTTCTACTCTTCTCAACTACTTTCCATCCCCACAAAATATGTGGGATCATTTTCTTTGCCTCATATCTACTCTGCCTCTATGTTCTAGTTTCATAACAATCTGAACATATACTATGCCATTAATGTAGCCACCCACGATAAAGAAATACCCATGAATGGGTATGGCTAGCCTAGTGAAAGGATTAAGGATGACATGATAGCAGTATTCCAATGTCTAAGGGGCTGCCACAAAGAAAAGGAGTTCAATATATTCTCCAAAGCACTTTAAGGCAATGGATGGAAACCAATCAAGGAGAGAAGCAATCTAAAACTAAAGAGAAATTTCCTTACAGTTAGAACAATTAATCAATGAAATGGCTTGCCTCCAGAAATTGTGGGTGTTCCACACTGCAGTTTTTAAAATTGGACAAACGTGTGAAATGGTATAAGGTTTCCCGTTCTGAAGGGAATTGGATTAGAAGACTTCCAAGGTACCTTCTAATTCTATTATACTGTTGTTCTGTTAATTTTAATGTAACATAGTATCTTTTTAACTCTGATGAATGATGATTCCTAAAGAGGAAGATGTTGTGCTATTCCAGAACAATATTTAGCAATATACTGTTGCAGGAGGATTTGGACATTTCATATCCAACTTGTTTTTAACCTACTCTGTTTTATTTTTCAATTGCATAAATCTTAATCTTTTTTTTAAGTGAAGAAAGCCATGAGCTATGTTCATCTGTTCAATTAAAACTTTTGAAGAAATTATTTCCAATGATAAAGTAATTGTCAGGGGATGATATTGTAGATACCATTTAATTGAATAACTTTTTTCTTGATTATTCACAGAGAGAGGTAACCAATTAATCAAGTAATTAATTGATTGCATTTGCATAGGGATAAAAACATTCAGTTCTATCCATAGGTCAACTTTGTCTGCCCTCTAGCTATTGTGATGAAACAAAATTCTTCTCTACCATGGAAGTTTTTGGGGGGTTGGGGAATCCCTAAGGGACAGAACGGGCTCATAAAGGAAATAGCGAAAAGAAATCCTATCACAGAAATGAATATCAACTTTATATAGTTTGATTGAACCTGTAATTTTGGCAACAAATACATTCTGATGGAACATTAGTGAAGCTCTATGTATCCTTCCTATTTAGAAGAAAGAAAGGATTCACAGAGGTAAGGCACTATTCCTTTTCTATCCTCTATGATGGCTCATTCTGAAAATACCAGTATTTGCTGTTTGACTATCCCAGGGGAATATGTATATTTACTAGAAAAATCACGGTAGAAGAAGAAAATTTAGATCAATTGGCAATGAGAAGCGTAGTATTGTTGCACAACTGCCCCATCAATATCAGAAGTCCACACAAATATCTAGTCTACCTGACACTAGTTGAAGTGCTCTTTAAGCATTGCCTCCCAAGTGGAGCACCACTTGAACATAATCGGCGTTGACAAAATCAGTATCAGTCAATTGCAAAAGGCAGCTTTACATAGAACAGCTTACATCCTGCCATGATACCTTTTAATACCATCAAATCTCCACGTTACTTATCCCAGGTCATTGGGAAGAACTCCATAGAGGGACAAATCCAGTCTGAAAATCTGACTGATTATGCAACAAATCATAATAGAATAAACATTGCACCTAACAAAATTTGGTTAGGAAGATCCTCCATCTGGTGCCTTCCAGGTGGGCTGAGACTGCAGTTCCCAGAATTCTCAGCTAGCATATGCAAAACCGTCTTGGAATTATGAATAATAGCAGTCCCAAAACACATTAAAGAGGATTGGAAAACTAGTATACAGGATTCGAAGAACTCTTCTATTTGTTTTATTCCACTAAAACCTGTACAAAGCTTGTCAGTTATATTGTTGCCCTGAGGATTAAACTCTCAGAACTACTATTCTAAACCTGATGCCCTCCAGATGTTCCGGATTTCAGCTCTTACAATTTCTAGCTAGGACAATAGGTGAAATTTGTCAGTATGCAATTCAAGACATCTGTAAGACATCAGACTGAAGGGAGATTATGCTCTAAAAGACTTGATAACAAACTTGTGTTTGGGTAAATATGTAAAGCCCATGTCACACTGCACCAACGGATGCAAAGAGGATGTAAAACGGACAAAAAATCTTACCATCCATTGGTTAACGCGATGTACTCACTGCCTCCGTTTTGCTTCCTCTCTATCCGTCCAGCATCCGTTTATTATGATGTTTCATCCAATCCGAAAGTTTTGAGGCTTGCTCAAAACTTTGCGCAGAATAATGTATCCAATTCATCAGTTCTGCATGCCGCTACGCATACCGGTTACGCATCCGTTCGCATCCGTTATCACATCGCTATAATCCGCAGGCAATCAGCTGCGCATCCGCTGCAATTCCGGCATCCGCTCGATGCAGGGAGGAAGTGGCACGGAGCGCGGAACGGATGGCCAGGCCGGATGGCAGATCGGATGCAGGCACAGAAACAAAGCGTTTTAAAACAGAAAAATGTTGCAGAAGGGACTTCTCGAATATTAAGGGATGTCTAGAGATGCCTAAGAGGATACCTAGAGGATGCAAAGACACCTATACTGCTATAAAAGGCGGAGCAACTCGTCTGCATCTCAACTTTCAGGACCAGGCAGCCGCAGCTGTGCAACCTCTGCAAGCCTTCATTTGACTCTTCTCTTCCACAAGCAATCCAGTCCATGTCGCACCGGGTGGATCATAACACAGTCCTTTTAGGCAGCCACCATCTTTCTGCACAGTGTGAAGCATCTACAGGTTTCTGTGACTCTACTACGGGAAGAAAAAGAGGCGGCCAAGAAGCGTCTGGGGGTCCGAAGATGGATCGGCGAGAAGAGCAGAGTAAGACTGTACAACAAGCTGATGGTAGAGCTCAGGAACGAAAGATCTTGGGGCATTCCAGGCACCTTCATGAGGATGCCTCCAGCCCTGTTTGACGAAGTTGGTGGAGTTGCTGACACCCAAGGTGTGTCCAAGGCCAAACAACCAACCTCCGGCCCAGCCTGGGAACCTGGCCTCAGGTGTCACTCAACTCTGCGCCAACTGGCCTCAGGGACACCTACAGGAGCATTGCAGAACGGCTGGAGGTGCCAACACGAACACCATCAGCATTGTGGTCCGAAGGAAGTGGTGGGCAGCGCCATCATCGAAGGAAATAGCCTGCAGGAGCTTCTCACCAGTACCTCTCGCACTTGAAGAAGGATGGAGAGAAAGTTGGCAAGAGCAGTGGTATCAGAGGTGGAACTTCCACCCCCGTTGGAGCCATCGATGGCAAGCACGTGCGCCTGCAAGCACCACCCAAGTCGGGGGTCACTTATTTCAACTACAAGGGCTTCTCAGCATGCGTCCTCTTTGCCAATGGTCCGATGCTGAAACTACAAGTTTATTGTACAGATTGATGCTTCAGCTACGCTCATGTTCAGCATGCCCAGGTATATCAACGCCAGTCACCTCCAGGAGGGGCTGGAAGGCAACCTCATCGTGGGCTTCCAGATTCAGACCCCTGCCCCATACGACACGCAAGATGTGGCCCTACTTCATCATGGGGATGACACTCCTTCTCCCTCAGAAACCTACCTCATGAAGCCTCGACACTTCCGACTCCCTGCACCCGTGACAGGAGAGGATCTTCAACTACAAGGCTGTCCAGGGCAGGGCGGGTGGTGGAGAACTCCTTTGGCATCCTGGGCCAACAAGGTTTCCAGGGGGTACTTTCTCACCACCATGCAGCATCGTGAGGAGGATCGGTGGAAACTTGCTGGCATCCATGCACAATCTCCTGCCACCCGCTACCCATAGTCTTGGCAGACAGGCCTCGTGGACTCCAGCAGGCAAATGGGGACATTGGAGCTTGGAGGAATGGAGGCAAGGGCCAAACCCTAATCGACACTGAGGATGTGCACAAGGCCCCACAGAGCCTCAGCGTGAAGGGAAAAGCAGTGCAACGTCCTTGAAACATGGGGTGCAAGACTCCCCAGCTGGAGCAGTGGAGTGGCAAGACAGTAGATAGATGATAATGGGTGCTTCCTTCAGCCTGTCTCATCACACGGACTGAGATTGGGCCATGGTATGTGGGTGGGGTACAATGAAACAGGGGGTATTAAGTAAAGAGTTGTGGTTTGTGTTGACCATGTGTGGATGATTGATCACATTGTTATTGGGAAAAAAGGGGCCATAGGGTGTGGCACCTGGGAGGTGGACCATACAGTCCCACTAATGCTTGCACTGGAGGGTTTATTCTATCCCACAGCTATACCCATCAAAGGGTATCCTGCCATCCCAACAGGTATCGCTGCCATCACAAGCCTGCAATAGGCTTAAACCAATTCTAAAAGTTTCCAACCAAGACTTTTATTAAGAATAAAGGAAATGAAGCAAAGTGTATGAATCAAAAGGGGGATAAAGCTTTATTTGGGGAACAAAACAAGCTGTAATAAGGGGAAAAAGGACCCCAAGTCATGTTCCATAAAGTCCACCGCAGTCTCTGGCTCAGTCTTTCACGGTACTCGGAGGTGTGCCCAGTCTAGGGGTGAAGGGTCAGGGTGCTGTGGAGGTGGGGTTGTGCTGGCAGTGCTGGTCTGACAGCACCCCTGGGGGTGCCTTGGGCCCCGGAGAGGACAACAAGGTGACGGGGTGTGTTGGAGAAAGCTCTCGGATAGTGGGCTCAGCTCGGTGATGCTGGAGAAGGTCCTTTCCTCCATGCCGATGGGGTGTCAGCTCCCGTACTGATGACACATGTACTGGGGAGGGTCCCGGGGGCTTGGGGCTGGTGGAGGGTGGAAGAAGGGAGTAGGTTGTGGGCTGTTGGTCTGCCCAGCTGGGTGAGGACTGGTGTGGGGTGGCATCACTGTCGGCGGGTGGCATCATTGGCGTGGGTGGCATCCGTGGCATCAGTGGAACCGGTGGCAACGGTGGTCACCCGATACTCTGTGCGGACTGGGAAGGGGCTGCTGCCTGTGCTTGCTGGACCTTCCTAGTAGCTGTAGCCCTGGTAGGTGAGGGCTGTGAAGCCTTGGAACTGGAAGGGACATCCACCTGGGGTGAGGGCAGCCCTGGACTGGGCTGGGAGCAGGGTTCTCTGGATCTGGAAGGGTTTGTCGAACGCCAGTCGGGTGGATCCGGTCTCACCACCTGGGTACCTGGGTTCCTCCATGTTCTGAGGGTCTGGTCTGACATTGGGTGAGGAAGGGGCTTACGGTTGGAGAGTGAGGAGTCAGTGTTGGACGCAGCTGGAGAAGAGGAGCATCTATAGCTGATTCCAGCAGGACCGTGGGTGACTGGCCCCGCTGCTCGTCTGGCTCTCTCCTTTCTGGTGGAGGTGGAGCTGGGGAGGTGGTGGATGCGTGCTACGACTGTGGTGGGGACTCGGGATGTCTCCTCTCTCTCCCACCTGCAACCAGGGAGTCCTCCACAACGCTCCACATGGTTACAACAGCTGTCGCCGGGTTGTCCACCGGGTCCGCACGCCTCACAGAACTGCCTGGAGACACGGTACTGACTTTCGGGCCCTGAGAGGGACTGGCTCTCAGGCAGAGCTGCGGGGAGGAGAGGGGGGTTGTGAGAAGGGCCTTCTGTGCTCCTCGGTGGGCGGATGCTCACCTCCTAGGAAGCTGCGCCCTGGCCATGAAATAGGTTCTTCTGTCCATCCAGCCTTAACTGTGGGGACTGGCCAGCATTTCTTCAGGGTGCAGCTCCTGGTACCAGGTGTGCATATGTTTCCACCACCGCGGACACTCCAAAGTGTAACCCATACTCTCCGCCCTTCTCTCTCCAAGCAAGCCTGCTTCCTTTTGGTGTCCCTGTAGAGGCCGGGTGGTCCCTTCGGGCCACAGAAGTCACTCTTCTGTCAGCCATCCAGCACCTCACCTCGTGTTCCTCTTTGAGCCGAGCAGCAGTAAAGGCAGAGTCCAAGGACAGGGGGCAGGAGGGTGGGCGCTGTCCCTCTTGGGCAGGGGATGGCGGGCAGGTTTGCCTGAGGGCTTTCGTTTCTTTCCCCATGTTTGTGGGGGTTGCTGGGCTTGGGCAGGGGGAGGCTGGGAAGGCACAAGGCTGGGGGCAGCAGGTAGGCACAAAGGCTGGCAGGCTGGCAGGCCTCCAAGGCTGGCACGGAGCCTGGCAGGAAGACCTGGCCAGGAAGCCGGCCAGGCAGGCAGTGCACAAGGCTGCACGGTCAGACTGGTCTGGCATGAGGCTGGAAGGCCAGGCTGGCAGCAAGGCTGGCAGGGCAGGCAGAGAGCAAGCTGGCAGGGGAGGCTGGGGCCAGAGGCTGGGAGGGGCATGGCTTGGAGGCCTTGGCCTGCAGGAAGGCTTTTCAGCAAGGCTTGCAGGGCAGGCATGCAGGCAGGGCAGGGCAAGGACTCGGATGTATCGGCAGCAGGTCTTTCCTCTGAATGCTGGCCATCGTGCGAGCTGCTTCCCTTATATCCGCGGGCTGACGCAATAAATCCTCGCCCGCTTCAATTAACGAGGCCATCCTCCTAGGCCTTCCGGGGCTGGGGTGGCATTCCACTAGGCTTCCGCTGTGCATCGCTTCACCGCTATGGCATCCGTCTTTCGGTTCCCATGTCCGCTTTTGCTGAGCCCCCAGAAGCTAGCGGATGTTTCCATCCATCCCAGTGCTTCATTCTGTCTGGCTTCCGTTCCGCATGCGCTTTCCATCCGCTCTGCGTCCTCCCGCGTCCGGTGGTTATCACGTCCAGTTATGCAAATTTTTGGCCCCCTTTTGAGAGCGGATACCACGGATGGAACATTTTGCTCGTCCGTTGTGTCCGTTTTGCATCCGTTGGGCAGTGTGACAGGGCCTTTTGGATATTTATTGAAAGCTTAGCCTATTATAATTTCAGCTTCATCACAAAAATGCCTCTGTGAAACTTTTCAGTGGGACATATTGGCCATGTGCTGTTAGCACTCAAGATCTAGTGATCACATTCAGGTTCATTTTTCACAAATATGTTTTATCCTGTTTGAATTCCAGCTAGAGTGTTTTGTAGTAATTATTTCCAAAACTTTCTCCCAAAGTTGTGGAGGGGGATATTGGATTGATAATTAGGCTGAATTTCTCTAGGGGAAAGGGAAATTCTCTGACAATTTCTCAAGGACAAGACAATTTTAGCAACAGCCTTAAAAGGCCCATGAGAAATATTTCTTTGGGATTTGACCTAGTGGAAAAATTCAGGAAGGCTAGAGATGACTGGAAAGAATCAGGAGATTCATACTGAGCCTTTGACCATTTAGTAAGTAATACCACTTCTTTAAAAAGGAAGAATTATCTTATTTAGAAGAGTAATTTTCTAAGCCAATTCTTCCTAAATCGAATGAAAAGTAGAAGGAAGAAAAATCAAGAACATTTGTCTTCCTGCCACTACTTTGATACATTCATAGAGTAACTTTTAAAAGGGCTTTTTAACTGATATTTAGGCTCTAAGAGCTTAAAAGCAATTGCTTGCACATCAGTTTCATGCAAGGCATAGTAATCTATCCCTTTGCGAATGGATCTGTAGTTTCAGATCTGCCAACCATCCCATTATATTTGTGATTTTGCATTTCCATTTGTTCTCCCTCTCAGAAACATGTTGTAGGAACCAATTCTAATCTCATTAAGCCAGTAATAGTTTTTCCACTTGTCTGAAAAGGAACATGAGCAGAACGCTGAAGTAATCACTGTTTTATAAGGTCCACTCACCATGTCCAAATCATTCTTTGCTTGTCATTAACTGAATATGGATTTAGAAAGAGATCTAATGCAAAGAAAAAAATTGGAAATAAACTGAGAAAGTCATTGTGGTGGGAGCCAGTGTTGTCCGAAGACAATTTCCATGGTCATGTGGCCAGCATGACTATATGCTGAGGTGCATGGAATGCCATTATCTTCCCATCAGAGTGGTACCTATTTATCTACTTGTATCTGCATGCTTTCAAATGGATAGGTGGTCAGAAGGTGGAGCAAGTAATGGAAGCTCACCACATTGTGCAGTGTTTGGGTCTCGAACCTGGGTTGCCAGCTCTGTCTGTCTGTCTATAATTATATAGACAAATTTAACAATCATATATATTTAACAGTCATAAATATATTCAAATAAAAAAATTTAACAATCATAAATATATTCATTACTATTTGCTTTTAAAAGTAATATTTCAAGTTTACTTCCCAGGATTACAAGTTACACTAGTTCTGTGGCTAAAAAAAGAAAACAAAACTATCATTTCTCTAATTTTTCTCTAGCACATATATATTGCACACAAAAGCAATTTTAAGATCCAATAATCTAGGCGCTGTTTAAGCAGCTTATTTTATGCTGATGGAGGTCAAGAGTTCAGGTGTAGTTCTATGCAAATTGATTTGGATATGAAAGAGTCACCCATGCCTTTAACAATCCTTCCTTATTATAATTCTAGATATCTAGGGAAGGAAGAAGCATTGTAAAGATAAGAGAAGGGGCTTATAGAAAGGGAAGTTGGAAGTGGGGAGATGCAATATTTTGACACTTTGTTCTTTTGCTCTTGGGTATTTCTCAGTTGCTGAGTAAGTTTTCTATTTGATCCAGGTTTTGTGTGCACCTCAGCTGTTTTCAACAAAATAAAGTTGTGTGTCTGTTGAAAAGGGGTGTGTGTAGTCACCCAACGTTTCCTCATCTTGGAAGGTTTATTGAAATTGGAAATTTATTAAAATCCCACCTAAGCTTAAATAATGAGTACAAAAGACCAGACTTTGTGCAACCAGCTGAGAATACTCCTGAATAAAGGCTGCCTTTTTCAGCTTGTTAGCTCCTGCTCCTCTGTTCTGGATAAATCTACATTATTGTACACTAAGTGGCCTTTTACTTGTTCTCATTTTCTTAGCTAGAGGCAATGCCAGATAGGGCAGCAGGGAGCCAGTCAAGTTAGATTCGCTCATGCCTTTCCTCTGAACAAGTAGGGAATTCTGTGTGCATGCAGATAGGTGTATGTGCCTTTAGACTATTTGATGCACAGCAAAGTAAATAGACAGTGACATATTTGTAGACAAACTGTCATATAGCAGATGATTTACAGGTGCAAAATTATTTCTGAACTGCAGGCATGGATCAGAAGAAGGCTGCCAGATTCAGCAGCTGGCCACATTTCTGTGGGAACCAGGCAATCATTAAAAGCACCATGCTCTGTCTCCCTACTGTAATGCAATATCAAGCCTTGCATCCCTTAGCAAATCTTTCTAACCTGTTGGAGCAAAGAGAGAGGCCAATGTAATTTGCAGACTACAAGCAAGGTGGGAGGTTTGAACATTTTTATTTTAGAGACCAAAATTATGTTACTCTGATTTTTCATTGATAAGCCTTGAATACATGGAACCTAGCAATGTAAAATGTTAAAAAAAAAAGAAAGATTGACATTGCAAAGTTGTTTAAATATCTCCCAAATGCAAATAGAAGCAGGTGAGTGGGTATTTGCCAACTCCACTATAATCTTCAACATTCAATCCAAGGAACAGCACATTCACTTCTAAAACTAAATTAAAATGAAGCACATTTAATTCTCTTCATTTCTAGTTAGCTTCCCTAAAAAAAAAATACAGGAATAAATGAGAGAAATACATTAAAATTCTTTGTTTTAATTTTCTGCCCTTCTCTTTTTTTGAAAAATATTCCCAAAACTGATGTGAGCCATTGTATTGCTGCATTCAGGTAGAGCTGCATTTATTTGTGTTGGAAGAATTTTATGCAGATTACTTACTCAAGTGTGCATAGCCATCATACCTAAGCATAAAATAGCTAAGAAATCTAAGTGGTTTGCTAAAAATGGTTTGCTCCTTCCAAAGAGCAGTAGCAGCAAAACCTCCCATCTGTCATTTGTAAATAATTTCAAATGTTTTAGTGAGGCTTCTGATTGCAGGGCATACCACACTTCAGACATCTGCAAAACACAAAATGTGCCAAAGTTTCATGATACATTCATTTATGATTAATTAACTAGAATGGAAGCAGACTGATTTATTAATCATGGCAAGAAGTTGTGCTGTTTTGGCTGCTTGCTGGAGGAACTAACAATTCTATATGGGGCTTTAGATCAGCAGATTTGCAATTTGATCATTTTATGACCAAATATGAATATACAAATGGGGCCACTGTCTGTATATGATTCTCTAAACTGTGATTAAGAGAATTGTAAACAACTGAAATCTGACTGTTTCATCTTTTACCCATATCTTCTTTTACCCGTCCTTTTATACGTAGGCTATGATTATACACAAGCTGGCAAAGTTATGGTTCTAAACCACATTGCAGATCAATATTACATGATCCAGCAAATACAATCTGATGTTAGTCTCACCCACTGAACCCACTTATATAAGCTCTAATGTTTTCAGATTTGTAAAATACTCCTTTCCAGAATTATTTTAAGTTTACCAATCATCTGGTATGGTGTTAACCTTCATAAAATATATATTGCATTAGATCATCGGTATGCATATTTTGCATTTCTTTTTTGCCATCCTTTAAACTAGGAATTGCATTAGAGATACAACAAAGTTTTATTCCTTCTTTCCATTAATGAGCTAGGTTCATATCAGAACAGCAGGCATGCCAGATTTATTTCTTCTTCCTTTCTCTATTAAGCAAAAACATGGAAAAGATTTTAGCATCAATCCAAAGAAACTTGCTATCTCAGATGAAAGGCAGGCCATGTACAGAAGGTTGCTGTCCAGTCTTGTACAGAAGGACGGGCAGCTAGATTTTAGCTTTATTTGTTTATGCATTTTATATTATGTTGCATAAACTTAAATGTTACAAAAGACAAAATGAAAATAAAAACATTATGAAAAAAAATCAGTAATACATCCTTCCCATTCTTTTTCTCAACATTTAATGATATATTTTAGAACTTAATATTAAGCATTTTAATTTCAACACTGGTGAAACATTGCATTTGATATGAGCAAAGAGGTTGAGTGGACTATGGATCTGCCACAACTGCATCTGGAAGAGAAGTCTGACTAGAAATTGTTAGGTATCCTGCTCCAGCATATTAATCTACAAATACTATAGTAATATGGAAAAAGAATTATTTTTAAAGTTAACAACTGCTTTGTATAATGGTTTTGATCCCGGGCATGGATACCTGTAGAAGACTGATACAACAAAAACAATGTCATTAGATCAATTATGCAACTGGATACTTGTGTGAAATATCAAAATACAAGTACATAATGGCAGCATTTATGTACCAAAATGATGATGCACATTGTGGTGTGCAAACATAATGATGCACTTTGTGATGTGTCAACATAACAATGCACATTTTGGTGTACCAACATAATAATGCATATTTGGGCACTATCATGGTTGATTACAGACACTGCATGTCCAAGGATCACAGGTTGACATACCAATTCATAAATTAGAGCAAAATCTAAGACTCCAAGTGTTGCATGCAACAGGGAGAAAAGCAGGACTGGTAACTTATCCTATGAACAGATGACATGTTTAGTAATAGTGGAAAATAGCTATGGGACAGTTAAAAGCATTTCCATTCAGTAGTTATCAACATGAACACAAGATATCCTTCCAAAGGTCAAAATTATATAATCATAGAATTAGAATGGATACAGATATGAGATAAACCAACCAGAAGCAATTGCACCAAGAATGTACCAGGGAACCTGCCAATGTAGAAAAAGGAAGGAAGGAAAAAAGGAAGGAAAGAAAATAGACAACATTTTAATGCATGGAGGTCTGTTAGATCCTCTTTAAACCTTCACCCTATTTTTAAAAAGGTGAGGGAATTGGCTTGCATTGCTTGCTTTCTAATAGAAAGACAGCTCCTCTGTTGTTTTCTGCTTTTGTTCTTGATTTGGCTTAAACCCCAATCTACTGGTATGAATTCTACTCATTCAGAAATATCTGCCACTTCAGGCTGTGAGTCAGCCTGTTCTCCCATATCAGGCTGATAGTCCATCAGATTCACATATCTTTCATCTTTTATTGAGGAATCCATAACAGGATGAAGCAGAAGAAAAAAAAATTTGGAGAATTTCTCACTAGGCAAGATTCTTCCTAGAAATCAATGCAATTTAGTCAGGAATCATGCAATTCCATGACTTGACATTGCTGAAAGTTCAGGGAACATAGTCTATCTGCTCTTGATAAATGGCAGGCACTTTTAGCTATACAAGAATAATATAATTGATTGATTTATAATGTAATTAACACATGCACATGTCTTTCAGTTCTTGAACTGCTTTTCTAATCATTATCTATATAGCTCCTATTTCCATGTTCTTACCATGTTTATATTTGCCACATCAGGTGTTCTTATCTTTCTTTCCCTCTCTAATTCATTAATTTTGTTGCATATCCAATAGACTTTTTTTTTTTAGGTCAAACACCTAACTCTTTGACAAATTAAAACCACTTTCCTCTTTTCGTGGTTATCAAGGGGCTAGCGCACAAAAGCATGGAAGAATTTTCAGATAAACTGTAATTAATTGAACATGTCAATATTTAAATTATATGACTCTAAATTAGTATTTTCTGCAGATTAGAACAGTTGTTGTTAGTGCCCAGAAACCTCCAGCAGAAGTCATCTTGCAAAGAGAACTGATCATATAAATCTGCATTTATTTCCACATGCAGTTTCCTTTAACATCTGCAACTCCCTTATATTGTTCCTAAATATCAGCATTCTTCTACAAAAAGTCTGCACTCAGACATATTTTGAGACAAATATAAATAGATTCTGTGAATTACATGCTCATTTGTACAACCACAAATCTGTAACGGTATGTGAGGATGACCTTGGGAGAGGTGGGGAAGAGATGCTACCTAAGAAATGATGAGACAAGAGAGGCGGGAATTCGCAGTTGCCTAATAGTTAGAAAAAAAGAAAAGACCCACCTAATGGATCAGGCTATTAAAAGTGTCAGTGGGAGATTTGTACCTTCAGACTTTCAAGACTCTGTTAATGTAACCTTACAATAAAGTAGCTCATCTCGTCGTGTTTCTTGTCTGGTTTACCCAATGACAAAAGTATTATATTTGGATGGATGACACAATTTGGGCTGAAAATTGATCTGTGACCTCCCTATATTTCTGGAAGGCACACAGGTCAGTGGTTCATATCTTTAGAAACTGTGCCAGCCCAAGTACAGATGGCAGATCAATAAATAAAGTCCCAGATTCCCATCATGAAAGGTTTGATTTCAGCAACTTAGTAAGAAATTGATTTAGTGGTGATTTTGCTTTAAATATTCCTGTATTTCATTGAAAGGCACTTTTGGCTTGTCCTAGGTCAAACTAAAGAGGAAACGGGTCTCCCAGCACAGCTATGTAACTAGCCAGGCAAATGAGACAAAACAGACAAGATAGCTAGCTATTGCTCAGTTGTGACATTGCCAACTCCATTTTACAGTTTTGATAGCTTTCCCTCTCATGGATGCTGTTGTCTATCTACCTGCTTTAGACATGAAGGCAGGTTTTTTTTGTCTCACAACCATCTCATCTCAGCATTCTTCAAATTTAATTGAATGTCCATACCATATCAAGTTAAATTCAAGTTTTCTTATTTTTACAGTCCTTCCTTAACACTGGCCAGAGTTTTAATAGGATTTGTCTCTCTCAGTATGAGGCTGATTGCAGAAGTCCAGATCTCTGATGGCGAACCTATGGCATGCATGCCGGAAGTGGCACGCAGAGCCACTTCTGCTGGCACACGAGAGGTCTTCCGGAAGAGCACAGCTGCACATGAGTGTGTGCCATTCATCCACCAGCTGATTGTCAGGTATCTGACATGCATCTGCAGGGTGCAGGGGTGCATGGGAGATGTGCACACATACACAGAGATGCACGGTGCATGGGGGTCATGCGTACATATGCAGGGGGGGGTGGGGGGATCACACAAATTGCCTTCTGGGTGCTGGCACACAAGCATGCAAGTGTGAGCACGAGCACAATTTTCGGCACAGGAATCCAAAAAGGTTAGCCACCACTGGTCCAGATGATCTCCAATAGATCCAGAACTTTTTTGCATTTGTCTTTTGCTATCTAGTAGACATCCATTTTGTTTTTGAAGCCCAAATGTGATACTCCTACTTATGGGGTATTGTATCAATTAAGTATCAAGCACAAGGGCCAATTTCCTATTTGACACTGTCAGCAATTGAAATCTCTATCAAGAACCTATTCCCCAAAGTGAATAGGTTGACTAAAATAAATCTTCTTTTCTGTTTAGGATAAAGGAAACAATTCATTTAAATATAGCTCTCTTCAGCAATGTAAAAATGTGCTTCAATTCAGAAAACACATGCAATTTTAAAAAGTCACAGAATAAATTACTTGTAGCCTTCATAATCCTACTTTAATTTATTGTTAGTATCCATTAATTCTGAACCTAACTGAGATAAAGCTTTAAGAAATGGACAATGGGATTTCTTTAAAAAAAAGTAAAATAAATTATGTTGAATGCAGAAATTCTTAGTTTCCAGCTCAAAACATTAATGTTCATTGTTTCTTACTGAGCATTAAACTGGCAAGTGACACTTGCTTCTTTTTTAAGACATAATATTAAATCTGCCATCAAATCATTTCAGCCCTGCTTTGCTTCACTTTGATGGCAGACTGGCATAAAACGTGGGGAGGGGGAATGAGAGGGATGACAGGAATCAGAGGTGCCATCTGGAGACAATGGTTATTAGGTCAAAGGATACAAGCCTGGAAATGGAATGTGAAACAACCATTTAAACAGGTGCCAAAATGTGGAACTGTTATAAAAACACTTAATTTGAATCTTATTGGACACCACCAGGATGTTATTGGACACCACCAAGATGACCAAGGGAGAAGGCCAGAAAGAAGGGAAAATAGAATAGATTGAATAGACTAGACTAGACTAGACTAGAACAGAACAGAACAGAATAGAATAGCAAAGTTGGAAGGGACCCTGGAGGTCTTCCAGTCCAACCCCCTGCCTAGGCAGGAAACTCTACACCATTTCAGACAAATGGCTATCTAACATCTTTTTAAAAACTTCCAGTGATAGAGCATTCACAGCTTCTGGAGGCAAGTTGTTCCACTGATTAATTGTTTTCACTGTTAGGAAATGTCTCCTTAGTTCTAAGTTGCTTCTTTCTTGATTAGTTTTCACCCATTGCTTCTTGTCCTGTCCTAAGGTGCATTGGAGAATAGCTTGACACCCTCTTCTTTGTGGCAGCCCCTGAAATATTGGAACATTGCTATTATTAGATTAAACATACCCATTCTTATAACCTTTTCTTCGTATGTTTTAGCCAGTCTCCTAATCATATTTGTTGCTCTTCTCTGCACTCTTTCTAGAGTTTCAACATTTTTTTTTACATTGTGGCGACCAAAACTGAATGCAGTATTCCAAGTGTGGCCTTACCAAGGCAATATAAAGTGGTATTAACACTTCATGTGATCTCGATTCTATCCCTCTGTTTATGCAGCTGAGAACTGTGTTGGCTTTTTTGGCAGCTATTGCACACTGCTGGCTCAAAATTACTAGGGTTACATGGGAAGTCCTCATAACTGGTTTTGCTATACTATAACCACTTGGCTTCAGTAAAGGTATACCTTTCACCACAAATGGAGTCAAGGGTCTTTTTTTCATGAATATCCAAGCTGAGACAGGCCTGATACAAAAATACTTCTTTGCTGACATAGGAGATTAAATGATACAATCCATCAATTTTTATTAGATTTTGAAGTATATATTTTACTTTGTGTGATCTAACTAGGGCTGAAATTAATATTTATAATATTAACTATTTGTTCTCTATTGAAAATGAAATACATACAAATATTGTATGTATATGAAATATAAATATGTATTGTGTATACATACAAATAATAATTGACTCTACCTGAAAAATTATCTTTCTTCATCAGTAGTTTCTTATTAGTACCAAGAATGAGAGAACAAATATATTATTTGGCTTAAGGAAGATGGTAATGTAGCAGACATTTTCACAAATGGATCCCGTTTTATTCTGATTGATAGAAAGGCCAATGACACAGCATGAGTAACATTATTATAAGGGCTCCAGAGGGGAAGGGGAAATGAGTAAAATTGTTTATCTCTTCCTTTCAATAAAATCTTTATGAAACAGAGGATTCTTCACAGAATGCAGACATAACCAAATCCACTTTTTGAAAGTTCATAAATCATAGGTACACTGTATCAATAATTGCAAAATAAAGCATGATAAGATAGAAAATTTGATAAAAAATATATGTACATGCAAATATATAGGCACTGGTATCACTTTTCAGCTGTGACAACTATAAAATATTATTCTTCATTGTTCTTTAAGTTAAACTGGTTTAAAGTAGGGCTTGGGGACAGAACTTTTTGGAAAATTATATTTTTAAAAAACAAGCAAAAGGTTGGCATTATTTATTATGTAATCAATGACATTTGAAAAAGCCCATCTTCAAACCAATTGGTTGATAAAGTCTATGCATTTGGTCCCCTTCTAGGGGGACAGATACAGCTGAACAATATCATTCTAATGAAACTAAGGTAGAAGAGAAAGTATTCACATTCTGAACAAGGCAAGACTGACAATACATTTCTTTTAATCTCTGAAGCAGGCATACATTACTGAAAAACTGTGGGGTAACGGAATTGTGAATGTACATTTATTTTCCGCTTTCTATCTCATGAGACTCTACCTTATTTAGAAGGTTGATGTTTTGAAGATATTAGGGAGGAAAATGCTGCAGCTGCTGTTGAGTGACAAATTTCCATTTACCTCCAAAGAAATCAATTAAACAAATACATTAAAGGAAAGCTACATGTGTTACACTTTACAGACAATGATAAATAGGTTTTAAACCTACTTTTGGGAAAGAGGGAAAAAAGGTGAATTAAAAACTCTCCAAGCCTAATGGAATCTCAGGAGAAGTGATTCCAAAACCTGAAAACTGATTAACTACTCTTCAGTTGGTTTTGATGAAATACTTCTCAGTCCTACCAGGGTGGCTTTAACTAAGAATATTGGAACAGGAAACATTTTTAAATGTTGCTGCCATCAGAAGAACTAGGTTACAGGGATGCAAATTAGCACTAGAGGGAAGCAGAGAAATATCTAACATATATTTGTTATCATCTGGATTTTACAGTCTAGATATAATACATATAATGCATATGATATGTGGGAAAAACTTGAGGAGACAGAATGAAGTGATGCTGCCTAAGGAACAAATAAGATACCACAAACTTTGTAGCTGCAAAGTGAATGAACAAGAGGCTCAGATTCTGGAGATGTAAAAGAGATAGCGGGAGAAATGCACTTTCAGATTTACAAGATTCTATTAATATAGCTTTACAATAAAGTAGAATTGGTTTATCTGGTTGTTTTTCCTGTCTGGTCCATCAGTAAGGCTGATATAGTTCTATCATTCAACATCTTCTTCATCCTCATTTAATGACCCCATAATCCCTTGCAGGACTGAGTCTGGGCAACTGAATGGAGTTGAGTGTTTACTGGCCAGATGCCCTTCCTGTCATCAACGCAGTGTTATATTCAGCAGATATATTCTCAGCATGCCCAGAGAGAGAAATATCTGCTTCTACCTAGGATAAAACTCATAGCCTCCTGTTTTGAGGAGAGAACTCCACCTCTAGGCCACAGCATCATTCTATCAACATCTTGTGGAACAGATATTTTTGTTTTCCATAAATGCACATCTCTGATATATCTGATATACTAAAATTGTTTTAAGTCTTCTGAAAGTATGACAAGCTACAATCAAGCAAGTTGACAAAAGCTTCATCTTGCCACCAGACATGGGATTCATTTGGAGGAGATGGAGAATTCAAAGGTTATTTCTATTTAGATAAAACATTAATTCATTTAAATTTGTTCTGTTTGCAAAATAATCTTATTTAAATATTTATGGCAGTCTTCTTTGATGCCATGTCCTCCAGATATGTTGGATTTAACATGTCCTCAATGGTGCCTATTCTCTAATTAACTATATATTTCAAATTGTAGCTTGAATTACATATTTGTGACTTAATAGATGGTTTATACATTAAGCATAATGGTCGATGAAATAGATCATTTGTGTGTGAGAGGCTTGTAAACTATAAGTTACATTAGATCAGGAATATATGAGGACATAGTTGTGGTACTGTATATCTGTGAACAAGAAGCTTTGACTTTAAATAGCAAAATAATAACCATCCCTAATAACTGGAGATTGCCATTTAGAAAGTGATATCCTGGGAAAGTTGGATTCCTTTAACTTTATTGTATGCATGTGGCTGAATATATGTGAGAAACTTTCGGATGTTTTTCCGTAGGAAAAGCAGCAGTTGTACAAAACTAAAGAATAGAATATAAGTGGATACATTTCTATATACTAGATAAGACAAAGAGAAAAAGCCCTGATAAAAAAGCAAGATGTTGTACTACACAGAAGAAGAAAATCCATTGTGTTAAACAGCAGGTTTCCCTAATATCAGGTTTATGAATGATTACTTTCAACTAAATTAACTGAGGTGGTGTATTACTTGGATATGATATGGAGTTTACATGGTCTGCTGGTACATCATTGTGATTAATGTTGTTGCACTGCTCAATAGATTGCAAAACCATATAAGATATTGTGCATTTGTTTAGATAGTGCTAATTCAGGCCAATTCTCAATGTAACAAGAAAATGAAACAATCCAAGTAGAATCAATCCTTGCAAAAAGTTAACTGTAGTGTTTGTAAATCGAACTTCAGAGGAAGTGGGGAATTTATTAGAACCCAAAGCTTTTGTTTTTCTCCTTTCAAGGTTAATTTTAAATTGTAGACTTTTTTTAAAAGTTGACTATATTGAATAGTCCTCCTTTATGAACCCTACAGATGTTATGTTTCATGAACAGCAATTGCTCATCCCCAGTCCTATGATACCATCAATCCAGACAGAATTGAAAATTTGATGGCATTGTTTTTCACAATTTTATTTCATCTTTGGCCAGGTCTGATACATGGCAAAACACCAACTGCTTTCCTTTGGATCTCACTATTCTATGAAAGCCTTGGACATCATTACAGAAAATTCTATCAGGTGCCATATTTCACTTTAGCCCGTGCTGTTTATTTCCTGGACAGACACTGTGACTAAGGCAATCTGCAGGCAATCTCTCTCCATAGTGGAGAAATGCCATCTGTCATTAAGCCATCTGTCACTGTCCAGTGCACTATGTATCCAAATCATCTGTATGCAAAGATGAAAAGAGCCATGATGCTTCCATCTTTTCTTTGGAGGATTATTGACTCCAAAGGCTGTACATGCTACCTGTCATTGACAAGCATGGTCAGGATTATCATTAAGCATGCCACAGACCCAACACTAATTCCAGTGTCATGATTTTATTTCAAAAGACATCTCTGTTTCGGGCAAACCTCCATAACTTACAGTATGTTTGGATTAAATGGGTGGTTTAGTAGATTTGTGGGCATCTGAAGCTTGGTAAGCTTCTGAAGACATGTGAATATTAATCCTTTCTCCATGGAAAAAAGTCAGTAACTTGATTGCTGAGTTCAAAGTATATTCTCTTCACAGTCTAGGGTCATTCACCAGCAGCAATATTAACATATTTATTGGGACTTCATGAAATTCAGCATTTGTACATTTGACTTGTAAATTTTTGTGCAGAAAAAAGCACTTTTGTGCCAAATATTGTAACCTATTTTACAGATGGCATTTGACACCGGTGAGATTGGCGAAAATATGCATTTGCAATACTGGAAATGTAAGCTGACAGATGGAATTTACTATCATATGTGATGGCAATGCCCCAATGCCAAAAAATATTGGGGGAAAGTGAAGAGATGGATGAGAGAAATTACAGTGCATGATACTGAATTTAAGCCAGAAAACATCTTGTTGGGGATGATTAAAGGAAACCTAAAGAAACATATCCAATACCTTGTACAACATGTAATAACAGTGGCAAGAATTGCTTATGCCCAAAGCTGGAAAACAGATGATATACCTTCTGAAAACATGGTAATTAATAAAATACTGTCCCCAAGATGGTCAGGCTTACAAGGAAACTAAAAGGCAAAGAGGAGTTGGAGTTTTATGAGTTTTGGGAAATGTTTTATATATATGGTTAGAAAAAAGAAATAAGATTCAATATGAAATAGAATTGTAAATGTAACACTTGACATAGAACTGTTAAAATGTAAATACACCTGTATTTTGAAAATAAATAAAATTAAAAAAATAAATTAAAAAAATAAAAATGTAACTCCCTTGAGCTGAACCTGATTTCTGGTGACTTCACTGATATATCCATATAGTTTCTATGGTAAGACTTTCATACATTTATATCAGGGGTCTGCCACATGCGGCTCTTTCGGCCCTCTGCTATGGCTCCCTGTTGGATGATCCCACCACTGGCTGGCCCCAACCCTCCCCTCCCTGTCACTCCTCGCCTGGCCTGAGAAGGTAAGAGTGATGGCGGGGGATGGAGACTCTCTCCATATTCCAGAGCAGGAGGTAACTGGGTGGGAGTGAATGACATCGAGTTGGCCATGCCCACCCAGTCATCCTGGTTGTCAAATTATTAGCCCCTGGTGTTTTCTTTTCTGTGGGAAATGGGTCCAAATGGCTCTTTGACTGTTTAAGGTTGCAGACCCCTGACCTATATCTATGAGCTCTGGTTTTCCATTTTAAGGCCAATTCAGAAAACACTAGTTTTACATTAGTATAACATTTCCACAATCATTTTCCCAGGAAGAATAAGCAGGAAATAAAATTGCAAATAAGAGTCAACATATATATTAAAAAACATACTGTCCCACATAGCCTTCTGAATATGCAGATTGAAACTCAATCATAACTGGGAAGAGATTTTGGGGCAAAGCTGAACAAGTTAGTGTGAAGAGAAACCATCTTCTGTGGAATTGAGAGTTTCAATTTAAAAGTGGTAACGTCTTATTTTTCTTCATATTAATTGAGGAAGTATTTTGGAAAAAAAACTTTAAATTGTTGTCATTTTATACACACGCACAAAATATATGTTGGAAGGTTATATCTTCTTTTAACTTGTATGGCTGTAATAACTTTAAATAAATAAATTAAAGAACTGAATACAATTGTTCCATCTCAGAATGACTGTCTTATGTTCAAAAAACCTAACCCCCCAAAATATAAATGGGTTGTTATGTCACCGTCCCCCCAATGAGGAAACACAATTACTTGAGGCCTTTTAGCTAAGATAAACATTATTACAATAAACATAGAAAATGGACAGAAAAATATTTTTACTCTTAGTAATGTCAGCTGGCACTTGATAGCACAATTAGAGAAAATACATTTTATTGAATGGGTGAAAAACATGTAGCTTGTCATATTTATAGCTCTGAATTACTTATGCCTAATATAATATCATACCCTCGGAGTCCATTTGGTTTCAATCCTGCTGATTAAGAAAGCTTCAAAAGTTTGGCTCTTCTCATAGTTACTAGGTCATAACTAAATGTTAAGCTGCTAAATATTGTACATTTTGTCTTTTTCCCTGGTGAGATTTAATTGTTATGGTATTTATATCTATTTTTTCACTATTTGTTGTCCTTAATCCTCTGTAAACTCTGCAGAGAGGCCTAGCAAATGGGTACCTTGGAAATTGAACTAATACATAAATAAAAGCAAATATATTTTTAATGCTCTGATACCAGTCAGAGCATGGAAAAATTGAAACAAGTAGAGCAAGATTGGAAGATGTGGATAAATCTGACTCAGAAAATTTCCAAGAATCAGACAAGACTCTCTCTCTCTCTCTCTCTCTCTCTCTCTCTCTCTCTCTCTCTATCACATCTCTATCTTTCATCTGGCTATATAGCTAATTAACATGAGAGTGTGTGTATAAGAGAGAGAGAGACCGACAGACAGAGACACACACAAATGGACAGGGGAAACCTTTCCTTTTACCAGAGATATTCTTCTCTATTTTACCATATATTCTTCTATTCAATCATGTCTAATTCCCAGAGACTGTTTGGACAAATCCCTGAAGTTTTCTTGGCAAGGTTTTTCAGAAATTGTTTGTTCTTGCCTCCTTCATAGAACTAAGAGAAAGCGACTGCTCCAAGATCTTCTGCTGGCTTTGTGACTAAGGAAGAACTAGAATTCACAGTCCCCAGTTTCATGCCTTAACTATCACAACAAGATGGCTTTGTTAGACAATGATATGATTAATACAACTGCTATTAATTGTACCCTATTCTGATGTTAAGTTAGAATAGAGAAATTGGAATAAGGTATTCATACTATATGGTATGAATAGATTTCATTGTCTATTGTATATGCTAAGACCATTGCTGATCCAGTATGATTGTGCCAGTGGTAGGACTCAATTTTTTTAACTACCGGTTCTGTAGGCGTGGATTGGCTTGGTGAGCATGGCAGCAGAGGAATACTGTAAAATCTCCATTCCCTCCCCACTCCTGGGGGAAGGTTACTGCAAAATCCCATTCCCTCCCCACCCCACCCCACTAACCTGCTTTCCAATTCTGTTCTCCTGTTCAGGGCAACAAAAGAAGACCCAGCCTATCAGCTGGGACTGAGGAGGCAGAGAATAGATGGGGGCGGGGCCAGTCAGAGGTGATATTTGTCGGTTCTCTGAACTACTCAAAATTTCCACTACCAGTTCTCCAGAACTGGTCAGAACCTGCTGAATATCACCTCTGCATTGTGCTAATTTTTTTTTGCTTTGTTGTAACAGGGATACCAGTAGCCATTGTGATTTTTCCCCATACTGCCCACTGTTTCCCCTTATTCCCTGTTACTCTTACCATTCTAATTGATCAGACATAGCTGGAGTCACGAGTTAAGGAAAAAGTACTGAAATGTGAGATCTTTAATTGCCCGATAGCCATGCATATTAGCTATGCATTTATTAGGCTGTTGAAACTTCTTACAGAAATGTTATCAACAAATCAGCTAAGCCAATGCTTCTGGATAAATGCCAGTTTATCCCCTTTGATGTTTCCCACATTTAGAAGAAAATAAAACTGTATATTTGAATATAGACATTCTAATCGAATAGCATTTTTCTCAAAAATTCCAGATGTTGTGACAGATTGTGCATAACACTCAATTTGTTTATTTTTTTTTGCATAGCCTTTCATTGCTTATAAAGTATCCAGAATTCTTAAATTCCATTGCAGAACAGACTAAGTTTAAATTCAATGAATCAGCTCCTGCTGTTGTTTAAATTATAGGAACAATAAAACAATGAGCTGCCGCATGATAAAACAGTGTTTGGAATGTCACCGGAAAGAGATGATGTTTAAAACCTGATGTTAAGAACATGATAGGTTGCACAAAGCCTAAAATATACTATACAGAAAACTTACCAAATGAGACAATTCTAGCATTTTGTTCTTCTTGGAAGCCTCTGATTTATATAAGTAGCAAGAAAGGGGGAAAGTTTCTCAAGTTTCTAACAGGCAACTTTAAGAAGTTTTGTTCCATCTAAAGATCAGGCCAAAGTTGAAAGCTAATGGGAGTAAACTCCAATAATTTAGCAAGGGAAAGTGGGAGAGGTTTATATGATACAGCAATATAACTAGAAAAAAGGAAAATTTCAAAGACAGTTGCAAACTGGTTCCGAGAATAATTTGACCACTGACTTTTCCTTTGAAAGGAGTGGTTAAATGTTGTTAACCAAGCCTGAGATTAGAATAAGCATCAGTGAAATTCACTGTGTGCATTTTGTTCCGTCCGGAAAAACGCGAGGTAGACCGGGTTCCAACAGCAAAAGTCTTTATTTAAACAGTTATTGCAAATGGAACAGTTTTGCTCAAACTGCGGCAGCCTTTATATACAGCTTACCTGCCGGCTTGTAGCCAATTACAGTTACTTGATTTTGCCACCTTTTGGCGGATCTTTTGGATTGGTTCCTAGTGAACCAATCCCATGCCGGGTTTTCTGGCCAATCATATTTGAGAGATTTGGAGTAAACCATTTATACAGAACACCCCTCCCCCCTTAAGTTTACGTCCTTCGTGGGTATGTAGTCGCGCAGAGTAAGGTGGGCTTCTTATGACTTCTACTGGCTTCGCGCGGTTCATTTTCGCCTGGAGACTTCAACTGGTTCGAATGGGGTAACTGTCTCTCGCGGCTCTTTTCCATTGAACAGGCCTGGAAGGGTGAGTCAAGCCATTTTTGCTACTGCCTTGAGTGCTCAGGCCGGTGGTTTTGCCGCTTCCTCGCTGGCTTTTCCCGGGCAGTTGAGCTGGCTTGGGCTGGCCCCTTCGTCTGGATTTCCTCCCGCAAGTCTATCTACCGTAAGTTTTCTTTTTGCTCTTTTGATTGCGTTAGATGTTCTGGGTTTTATTTTAAAAAGTTTCTTTATTTTTCTTGTATTATCATCCACCCCTTCTTTGGTTTTGGTTTTCGTTGAATTTTTTATTATTGTGGTTTGTGAGTTTGTATTTCGTTCAATATTTCAGGAACGAAGCTGGTCTATATGCCATTCCATTCCCTGCCATCAGTCGACAGTTAGGCGGTAGACCGGGGGCCTGTTATTTTGTGTGATTGTGGCGAAGCCATAAGGGGTCCCGGTGAAATTTTTTGCTAGACTAGGTCACCGATTTCCAAATTGTTCAGAAACGGCTGGAGGAGTCTAGGGGGGTCTTTTCCAAAGTGTAACTTGGATGATAACCTACTAATGTGACCTGATAAGTTTTTCTCCCATTAATAATTCCGCTGGGCTTTTCGTTGGTTACAGTGCTGGGTGTGAATATGTTGGAGGTGAGTAGACGTTTTGATTTATCCTGGACATCCCCAAGGTCCATTTTTTTCTAAACCTCTTTAGTAAACCTGACCATTTCCTCTCTGCCCTACCATATTTGCTGCCGGGTGGGCCGGCGCGGACAGTGGCAGGCGTCACCTGGAGCTAAGGTATTGCTCAAATGGATGGCGGTAATTGTGGCCCATTGCGACACCAAGGACGTCCGGCAATCCAGGGTCAAAAGTGTAAGTTGTTTAAGTGACCGCTCTTTGTTGTCGTAGATGAATTACTACAACTTCCAACCAATTTGAGTATGCATCTACGACAATTAAAAAGGTATGCCCACCTAGCAGACCCACGAAAATCAATGTTGGACCTCGAGACCAAGGGCTCGGGGTCTCCCAGTTCTCTTATGGGGGCTTGTGGGGGAAGCTCTGGTTTCTGGCATTAGTACAAGTAGGCAACACAGTATTGATATCTTTATCTTAGACCAGGCCACCAGACAAAGCTTTCCAGCTAGGCTTTTCATCTTTAATACCAGGTGGCCCCTCATGAAGCATGCCCAAACACTCATCTAGTTAGGGAGGAATTACCACCGATCACCCCACAATAAACATACCTTTTTGAATTGAAAGTTCAGTCTGTCTGGTCCGGAAAGGGTTTAAAGTAAAAAATAGTTTTTTTTCTGGCCAGCCTTTACTACCCAGTTTAAATATGCGTAGCAACGGCCTTCGCAGTGGCGTTGCGTGATTCGATCGTTTGCTATTTGGTAGTCGGATAATGGGAGTCATTGCTGACGCGGTCTTCCCTTGTCCGTCGGCAGTTGGGTGTTTGGCCTTAATGCGTTGCGTGGAGATTTCTTCCCAGGTACGATGTGTCAATGTGTAGATAGCTGTAGAACACGCACTAGGTCATCCGCGGGGATGAAAATAGTTCAGTGTAGGCTGTTTCCCGCCAGAATTTCCTAGTAAATGGTTTGATGGTCCATTACAATCAAAAATGTTCTTACCATAAAAGGTATTCGTGGAAAACGTTTCACTCCGGCGACCAATTCAGGGTTTCTGTGTAGTTGCTATAGTTAGTTCTAGCATTAGAAAGAGTCTTTGAGTAATAGTTGACAGTGCCTCTCTCCCATCTGGCAATTGGTGGCTCAGATGGCACCGACGACATCAAAAGGTGAAGGCGTCGCAGAGTGACCGTCATGGAAGTTGTTACTAAAAGGATAAGAACGGTGTTTGATGTTAAATTACATTTTTATTTTCTGGAATGCCTTGTTTCCTATGACCCAAGTCCAATATTTTCTTATCCAGCAACGGTGTAATGGTTCTCACGTTCTTTGTGGGGGAGGAATACGTTATAGAAATTTATGACCGACCCAAAATGCCTGAATTCTGTTTTGTTTTTTGGCTGTGGTGCGTCTTTAATGGCCTTGACTTATTTTCATCAGTAGGGTGTATACCACTCTCCTCATTAAGTGAGTCCAATATCAACCGATCAGTCATTAAGCAGCATTTTTTCTTTTTTAAACTTTCAGGGCCGGATTCTCCTAAATTTGTTAGCATTCTCTTAGTCTTTTTCTTGCGGTCTGTATCTTTAGGACAAAATCAGGACATCGTCAAATATGGTACGACCCCTTTTTATTCCATTTGAATAGGCGTTCCGTAGGCTACAACGAAAAACCTGGGGCAACGCTTACTCCAACATTGAAAGTCTGTTACAGCTTGACACTACGCCATTTGTGATGTCAACTATTGTCTGTAGCCTCGGCCGTTAATGGGTGCTTACTGGAAGCTGTTGGTATGCATTGTGCTAAATCTAGTTTGGCAAAAAATTCTCCCCGCTGAGGTAATGTCATATGTGATGACTGGCACCGGGTATGCGCGTTTGTTGCAGCGCATGGTTTCAGAATAGCTTGAGTCTCCAGTAAGCAAACTGACACCACGTACCAATAAACGCGTGCGCTTACTCATTGGCGTCCTCATCTAGGCATGGTCAACAGGTTCAAAACCCTTGGTCAAGTAATGTTACTTCATTAGATACTCCTCTATTTTGCTTTTTAATGCAAAAGGAACTCGGGTCGGCCTTTAATCTTCTAGTGGCACCTGGGGGTCTAAATTACAAAGGAATGTGGGGTCCCCCGATACCTCCTTATGTGCCATCAAAAACCCGTCACTGGAACTATTGAATCAGGTTTCTTCCAGTCGGTTTGCGGGCCACTCGGTCCACTCCAGTCATTTCCAATTCCCCAATGGTGGCGAACCATTCGATGCCCAGGAAGGCTGGGTCGGTCTCGGTTGACTATTGTTAGAGGCAGGACTTGACGTGCTGCTTGTAGGTGACTCGGAAATGTCCTAAGCCTACCACAGGGATTCGATTCCCCTGTAGTCCTTCAGAGTTAATTTTGTATTCTGGAGTTCTTTTAGTTTGATATTTGGACACAGTTGTCTGATTGTGTCCCATGACACTCAATTGACAGAAAAGGACGCCTGGAATCGACTTCATCTCACAGGGCTGCCTTCAATTTTTATGATTTTACTTTTTTCCCTTTTCGCTCTGAGTGTCTTCCTATGTTGGACACAGTTTTGATGGTACTTTTTACGGTTACTGGTTCGTTTGTTGCGCTCGCCACTTTCTCTCGGCCTTGTTTCGATTCAGCTTGTTGGGGGAGAAGTTACTACTCCTGTTTAGGAGCTGGTTATTTTTTCATTCCTACAGACTTTCTTCGATGTTGTCCCCTTTTCTCTGAAAGCTCGGCAAGACTGGGCATCAAGAATCTGCATCGGGTCGAAGCGTGGTCTTCTCCGCAACCTGCGGCATCTCCCGCCCTCAGTTCTTTTTTTCATGCTTTTTTTTGTTGGATACCATGCGCGGTGGAATCCTCATCGTTCATCATTTCTCTGATTCTGATGTCTCGTTCAAAATCCTTCGTGGTGTGTGGTGGCAAAGAATTTTGCGCTTCTTTCCCCTGGCTAGGATCGTTTCGACGTTTATTCTCAGTTCATTTGATTTTCAATGATGGCCGCTGATTTTTTCAGGCTTCTGAGCGCTGTGGCTTCTGCGATTGCTTTCAGTCGCACTGTTATGGTTGGGTTTATTTTAACATTATTTGTAAATTAGAGTCTTGTTGAGCCTAGTACCACTCATCTCGCAATTGGCCTTCATCTAAGTTCAGGAACTCGCAACGCTCCCCCCAGTGTCGGCGGGGCTTGCCCCACAAAATACAGCGATGTGGTCTGCTTCTATTTATTCGATCCCATTCAAGATAGAATTCATGCCGTTTGATGGATGATTGACACCAACTGGTAGCGATAGCAATTACCGCACAACTGCAATTATGCAACATCTGGAACACAGTTAGGTCACGAACATAGATGCGTTAAGAAACGAGACCTACATTACAGCGTCCCCCGCCCCCCCCACGGGCCTTGAGATGCTCGCCATACACATCTCGATAGACTATTCTAGTACAATTTGAAAACGAAGAAACTCTAACGTAGATTCCCAATCTCTTCAATTGGAGATGAAGGTAGCGGCGGTGGCATTATTTCCGGCCATCGCTTCGAACCTGGATTTCAACTTCACCACGTGCACAGCCTCAACGTTTTAGAGACGATCCCATCCCCTTGTCACCACGTGTCCTCCGCATCCCGGAAAAATGCGAGGTAGACCGGTTCCAACAGCAAAACAGTCTTTATTTAAAGCAGTTATCGTAAATGGAAACCAGTTTGGCTCAAACCACCGGCCATGCCTTATATACGGCTTGCCTGCCGGCTTGTATGCCAATGACAGTTACTTGACTTTCGGCCGCTTTTGGCGGCTCTTTTGGATTGGTTCCTAGTGAACCAATCCCATGCCGGCTTTTCTGGCCAATCATATTTGAGAGATTTGGTGTGAACCATTTATACAGAACACATTTTACTTCAATTAATTCAGCAACCTTAATTTATTTATCTAAAAAACTTCTGTACCATTTTTCAGTGCACTAGTTTCTGGTTTACAGTTTGGTTTTAGAAACAATGATATTAAACAAAGCTTAAAACTATCACAAACACAGCATATCAACTGTAAGAAAGATGTACTTTTTGTTTTTATTTTTGAGGGGGAAAATGCAGATTAATATACATTTTCCCTTCTCTTTGTAATAAAAGCTGCCTCCTCCCCCAATTTCATTTCCTGTGGCAAGAGCTTTCAGAGAAAAACCACAGATGATGAATGTAGATATCAGCAGCTTCATAAAGGAATAGTTGGCCTTTAGATACCCAATTTCGAAGTCACCTGAGGCCTTGAAGCCAGAATAGTCATAATCTAGTTCTCCAGATAGAGAACATATAATCTGCATATTGTATAAACTGTGCAAATTGCATCTGGGCTAAGAAAGGATTGCTCAAACTTTTCTGCTTATTTCCTACAGCAAAATTCCTACACTTTTCAAAATTGTTTATGTATTCATTTGTTAAAGGGGCTCATCACCATACAACATAAACATGGAACTCTTTTTTCAGTGAAATAATTCTTCAGGAAAAGAAAAATTCCAAAGTCTAATCAAGGCCAAGACAGTAGGCCCCATATTGTGTCACTCCTGTGTTGGACTTCCCAGAAGTTCCCTGTTTTGTTCGGAAAACACACGAGGTAGACCGGGTTCCAACAACAAAAGGCTTTATTTACACTCAGTCAGTAA
>BHFT01021418.1:0-27408 GCA_004320025.1 Laticauda laticaudata
AATGGATGGCAAGCTTTTTTGTCCGTTTTACATCCTCTTTGCATCCGTTGGTGCAGTGGGACATGGGCTTTAGCTAGGGGCTTTCCCAAGCCCATGCAAGCCCCCAACAGCCCACCTCTGCTTTAGGTGACTGAAAAAGGCCTGGGGTCTTCAATGTACACCTCTAAACTGTACTTTAGAGTCAAGTTGAGTCACTCTTGAAGCTGCTGCTTCTCCCATAACTCAAATATCTATACAGCAATTTAGTTTTAGTCTACATGACCATTAAAGTTGGCTGCAAATAGACTGGCAACATAGACTAAAAAAAAGTGACCAACAAAACTAATTTGTTTTATAAAAGTGGGAAATAATATTTGCATATTTTGATTGTGAGCTTGTTTTCTCCAGAGAAAATGATGATTTTCCTAAATAGCATTGTTTGCTAAGCATGGGGTCAAGCTGTACAAGTTATGTCCCATGCCATGAAGTCAGGATGACTACTGAATAAATTTGAATAGAATAGTATAGAGCTGGAAGGGACATTGGAGGTCTTCTAGTCCAGCCCCCTGCTCAAGCGTGAGAACCTATACTATTTCAGATAAGTGACTGTCTAGTCTCTTCTTAAAAATTTCCAGTGATGGAGCACTCACAATTTCTGAAGGCAAGGTTCTCATTCTTAGGAAATTTCTCCTTGATTTCAGGTTGCTTCTCTCTTCAATTAATTTGCAATCATTATTTCTTGTCCTTCTCTCTGGTGCTTTGTAGAGTAATTTGAACTCCTCTTCTTTGTGTCAGCCCCTCAAATACTGGAATGCTGCTATCATATCACCCCTAATTCTTATTTTCTTTAGAGTAGCTAGCCAAACCCAAATCCTGCAGCCATTCTTCATATCTTGTAGTCTCCAGGCCTTTGATCATCTTAGTTGCGATTATCATCAAATTTGCTTAAAAACTACACACCAATCCAGGATCTCGGAGTATCCAGCATCCCAGTCTGAAAAAGATGTCAATGGAAAATGAAGATGGGATGGGGGGAGGATATATTTTGTTTTGTATTGTTTTTTCCACGCAGATGATTCCTTGGCATGGAGGAGTCTCGCAGAAGCAAGCAAACAAGTCTCCAATTTCTCATTTTGTTTTCTATTTTGAGCAATCAATCTTGGCATACATTACCAAGTTTTGCTGTGCTCCCAGGCAGGGACTTTTCTTAGGGAGGAAAATAGAGAAGGAGAACTGAGCTCTGCAAAAATTTAAAAAATCACTTTCGGAACCCCCCACATTTTTTCTTTTGTTTTGGTTAGGAAGCAGAGGATTGACCACAGAAGGGAGGATGTTCTTTTCCAGCATCTGGCGATAGCTGAGATTCAGATCTTTTCAGAAGTCTGGGATGACACTAGGATTAGGCCCAGAGAAAACAGACTGACTTTAGTTTCTCACCAGTGATGTAGAATAGCTCATATCCCTTGAACCGTGGCATAAACACATCCCAGGAAAAAAATTTAAGCTTCTTTATGACGTAGCCTTCATCGTGTGAACAGTTTCACATTGTCTTACCATAGCAGTTCCAGTTTTAAAGTAGGTTCCCCCCACCTTTTCCAAGCATAATTGTTGCATGATTCAACACACTTCAATAATGATGTGGTTGATGACACAATTCCATGCTGGGCATCTGCCCAGTTTTTAACCAGCCAATTTAACTGTTGGAGACACACTTTTCCTTCCAGTTGCTGAACAGGCCTTCCATGGAATTTGGCTCTGGGTTACAGGAGAGACTGAATAGAGATAGTCCTTAACTTATAACCGTTGGAAGGAAAATCCATCTGGTTCAGTTCCAAGTTGGGAGAAAGACACTGGAAACATGGAGGCTGACTGAGAAAAAAGGGTTTATTGTTGAAGCAGAACCACCATACATATGTGATTCTGGGCAGCTGACAAAAAGGAGTTGAGAGTGGGTTCTTTGTACCTTCTTTGAGCTTCTTGTTGCTGGGCAAGAACATGTCCTTTAACATTTTATTGGCTGTTATCAGATTCCTATGGGGTCAAGTGAAGGTCATAGCTGGCTCTAGAGGCAAAAGAGGAAATGCAAATCCTAGGTGCTTGTCAGAGCTAATTTTGTTAACCTTTTGTTTGTTGTTTGTCTGAGTTTCTGTCTTGACAGAGTCTGTCTGAATATATTACCAAATCTGCATTCCTAAAAGCTAGCCTCCTCAGTTTCTGCTTGGAGCAGGGGAACTGGGACTGGTTTTTGACTCCCTTAAGATTTCTTTCCCATTTCTCATTTAAGGGAAATATTCTATCCTGCATTTTTAACATTTCCCAATATATTTCATTCTTGTTGGGTGGGGTGGGGGACTTCCCACATAACCATTCACTTAGTGACCATTCAGAGTGTCAACAGCACTGAAAAAAAGTGACCGTTTTCCACACTTACAACCTTTGTAGCATCCCCCCATAGTCACATGATCAAAATTCAGATACTTGGCAACTGGCATGTATTTATGATGGTTGCAGTGTCCTGGGGTCATGTGATCCCCTTTGGCAACCTTCTGACAAGCAAAGTCAATGGGGAAACCACATTCACAGCCACCGTGTTATTAACACCTGCAGTAATTCCCTTAATAACTGTGGCAAGAAGGGTTGTAAAATGGAGGCAGAACTCACTTAACAATTGTCTTGCTTAGCAATGGGCTTATTTGTGGCCATAAGTTGAAGACTACCTATATATGGCATCCTCAGAAGCACCTACCTGCATACTGCCTTTGCATTACTCTGAAAGATTTGCCAAGCCTTATACCGGCTTCTTACGTACAGTGTGTAGATTTAGCGTTTTTATAATAGAGCAATAGATGGGTTGAGTTCTCCTTTGAAAGAATACTACACTGGTCTTTTAAATAAGTGAGATTCGTGTTCTCTTGGACAGACCAGTGCTCTGCAAATTAAAGCTTGGTTGGGCCAGCTGTGTGTTGTGATTCTGTTATCACTGAGTGCATTACTGATTTACCAATGCTTTTGCTAACAAGTGGTTTCATGTTACTTTATTCCTAGCTTTTATTAGTTTTCATAGGGAACACAAGTTTCCTTCCTCTGTTTGCTACTTCTGTGCACTGTGCATTGGCTGCCATTCTTGCAATATGAGTCAAGACCTTGTGATTTATTGCTCCCGTTCAGTCTGTCAAACAGGTTATTTTTGAACCCAGGCTTAATGCTCTTCCAGGACAGACATATGCTCAGAAATGTCTAAATGACGGGTGGCAGGTGCCTGGGATCTGTGGATGGACAAGGTAGATGAACCAGCCAGTCCCTGCCACTGCTTACCTTTGCTTGTCTTCACCCCATCATGTATCAAGACAGCAGTTGGTGATTGTCTGAGAAGCAAAGCAAAGGCAGGAATATTGAAAGAATAGAGGAGAAGAGACAATGCAGAATAGACTAGAATAGAATCAGAATGGAATGGAACAGAAGAGAAGGGAAGAAAAAGCAGAATAGAGCACAGTAGAGTAGAGTAGAGTAGAGTAGAGTAGAATGGAACAGAACAGGAGAAGAGGAGAGAAGAGAAGAGAAGAGAAGAGAAGAGAAGAGAAGAGAAGAGAAGAGAAGAGAAGAGACAGCAGAATAGAATAGAGTAGAATAAGTAGAATAGAATAGAATAAAATAGAATAGAATAGAATAGAGTAGGGTAGGGTAGGGTAGGGTAAGATAAGGTAAGTAGGGTAGACAGAACAAAGCAGAAAAGAACAGAACAGAATTCTTTATTGGCCAAGTGTGTTTGGGCATACAAGGAATTTGTCTCTGGTACATAAGCTCTCATGTACATACAAACACCAGACAATAGGTCATAGATCATAGATACAATCATTAATCATGAGATACAAACAACAGGTGATAAATCATAAGGTGCCAATAGGAGAAGGTAGGAGGAAAGATGAGAAGATGTGAAAAGATGAAAAGGATAACAGCAATACAGCTCTACTACATGGCTTCAACAATAAGAATGGCCCCAATCTCTGGCTTTCTAGATAGGCAGAAGAGGAATATGCAATGAGAACAAGGCAGCATATACTGGCATTCAAGAAGTCCTCAACTTCCAACCATTCATTTAGTGACCCTAGTTACAACAGCAAAAAGGTGACTTATAAATGGTTTTCACGCTTATTGCAGCACCCCGTGGTCCTGTGATCAAAATGTGGACTCTGGACCAGTTGTGGGATTCAAAATTCTTTACTACCAGTTCTGTGGACGTGGCTTGGTGGATGTGATCGGGGAAGGATATTGTAAAATCTCCAGTCAGAGGTGGTATTTGCCGATTCTCTGAGCTACTCAAAATTTCCACTCCAGTTCTCCAGAACTGGTCAGAACCTGCTGAATGGACAATGGACAGTCAAAACCTGCTCTGCTCTGGACAACTGATTCATATTTGTGGTGGTTGCAGTGTCCCAGGGTCATGTAATCACTTTTGCAACCTTCTGACAAGCAAAGTCCATGAGGATGCCAGATTGACTTAACAGCGGTGTTACTAACTTAACAACTGCAGTGATTCACTTAACAATGGTGGCAAGAAAGGTCATAAAATGGGGAAACGCTCACTTAGCAACTGTCTTGTTTAGCTATGGAAATGTGGGGCTCGCTTGTGCTTGTACTGTAAGGATACGTGATCTTAGACTTGTTGGACGATTGTTATGGCAAAATAACAGAAATGAAGACAAACTTTATATCATGTCTGTGATAGGTGAAGCTATGAAGACTCAGTAACCTTAGAAGGCAGTGTCTGATATGGCCTGTTGAGTTTCTTTCTGAAACCTGCCTCTGTCCAGAGGGGTAGGACTACAATGGCCATAAATCACAGTGGAGATAAAACCATGACTGGTTCCAATGTCCTCAGCCATTAACTATGCTCTGCAAACCACAAAGACTGAATTCCTAGAACAGATAACACTAAAGCAAGACAAGCCACAGGATGACTTAACACAGTGTTGGTTTTTCTGACTCAGTGCCAGAACATGGCTGAAGAATCTCCCACCCCACCCTGCCAGTATCGTGGTTTCAATCAAGGCCTGGGCTACAATTGGGAAGCTTAACTGAGCAGATGCAGCTTAATCTTGTAAAAAGTTGTTGTTAAGAGGATAAAAATGATTGCTGCGGCATGATATCCATCACTTTAAGGTCCTTGCGGGAAAATGTGAGACAAACAAAATAAATCAGTGAAATTCCATTCTGGGCAACTAAATGGAGCTGAGTGTTTAATGACCGGATGCCCTTCCTGTTGCCAATGTGGAGGGGTTTTTTTTCCAGCAGATATATTCTCAGTGTGCCCAGAGAGAGAAAAATATCTACCTCTATCTAGGATTGAACTCACAGTCTCCTGAATGTCAGGCTCCATTTAATATAAAGTGAAGGGAAATTCTAATGAGGTCCAACACTGCTAATGTAAATCCACAAAAATGCACCTTTATCATTAAATTACATTTATTTGTTTCATTACAATTTCCTGTTTGTTTGGGTTTTTTGCTTTTCAGAAAAAATCTTCAAACACTGATTATTTGAGTGCAATGCCTAGTGCAGTGTTTGTCAACCTTGCCAACTTTAAGACGTATAGACTTCAATTCCCAGAATTCCCCAGCCAGCCAGCTGGGAATTCTGGGAAGTAAAGTCTACACAATTCCATGTTGCCCAGATTGAGAAACACTGGCCTAGAGGGATCAGTAGGAGTTGCCGCCCAGTCAAAGTACATAAATAGACATCTAGTCCCAAAGCAGAGGTGTTATTCAACAGGTTCTGACCAGTTCTGGAGAACCAGTAGTGGAAATTTTGAGTAGTTCAGAGAACCAGCAAATGCCACCTCTGACTGGCCCCGCCCCATCTATTCTCTGCCTGCCGAGTCCCAATTGATAGGCAGTTGCCCTGCATAGGAGAATGGAGCTGGAAAGCAGGTTAGTGGGGTGGGGAGAGAGTGGGGATTTTTCCCCTGCCATGCTCATCAAGCCATGCCCACCAAGCCACACCATGCCCACCAAGCCACATCCACGGAAGCGGTAGTAAAAAAATTTGAATCCCACCACTGATCCAATTGTCTTTTGAAAAGAAAAGAAAAACACCTTTGGGACACCAGGATGGAATGCTCCTGATATATCCTATATGTCAGTCCAGGAAATCACCATAACATGAGTGGTATGCTTCAACTTGTAAGAACAAAAAATATTTATTGTGTTTTGGTTATTTATTACTTGCCTTTGTGCAAAAGCATTGAAGCAACTGTCTCTGAATTTGCACTGGGGCCAGACATTCCCATTTCCCATATTTTTGTATACTAACAGGGTATTAATCAAATATTTGCTGTCAGATGCTCTTCCAATTCTTTGGACCTGGGATAGGCTGGGCAGAAGAAAGACACAACATTTAGAACCAGCCCCTTCATCCAAGTAGCCCTGACATTTGGGGGCAATTCAGCTCAGATGTTTGCTTTGATGCTTGATTGTCATATTAATTGTAAAAGACTCTTCTTATCTTTCTCCAAGAAAAATGTGCCAGGTACTTTCCTTGGGTCTGGAACACACTGTTCTTGCACAGTTCTGGAGAACCACAACAGGAGATGCACAAAGCAACAGCAGCTGTCTTTAGCATACTGTCTCCCTCTTTGCCATTTTTCAAACTGTTGTCTGTGTCTTCAGCACTGCCCCCCAAAGCTAAATAACTGTGCTCTTGGTGTGTGGGCTATAGAAGCAACTTACCCAAGCAGATAAAAGCAGAAGAAACTCAGTTCTAGAAGAGCAGCCTTTAAGAAAACAAGACTGTAATCCTCTCCTAATCCTGTAGCTTCAACAATGACCGATCCACATCTAACATGTTTACATTTGGCAAGTGTGTTCATGGCAGCACCTTCGTCAAATTGTTTAGACATTTGTGATTATTCACTCCCCAGGAAAAAAAATCATATTTTGGTTTGGAGCCAGCAAGGGGTATGTGATAGCTATTATTCATGCCATGAAAGAACAAGAGCATTAAGCCATATTTATTGCTTGGTTAAGCCAATGGCAGATGTCATCGCACCAATGAGTCAGATGATCTGTTGTTTGTGCTCTTAGTGGACATTGAAGAAGTAGGATAAGAACAGTATTGATCCTCAGAGAAAAATCCTGAGAATATCATGGACAGCCAAGGGAACCAAAAATGGATCGTAGAAAAATCAGTTCCAAGATATTACTTAAAGTAATATGATAAAATAAAGGTTTCCCTTGCTCAGTTGTGTCCAGTTTTAGGGGGTACATCTCCATTTCCTACATGAGGGAGCCAGCATTGTCTGATGACAATTCTATAGTCCTGTAGCCAGCATGACTATATGTGGAGGAGAATGCTGTCATCTTCCCACTGAAGTGGTACCTATTTATCTACTCACATTTGCATGCTTTCAAACTGCTAGGTTGGCAGGAGCTGAGGCAAGGATGGGAGCTTATCCTGTCACATGGTGCTGAGGTCTTGAACCTGAGCTGCTGGCTTTCCAGCCAACAAACCCAGCATCTGAGCCACCATGCCACCAAAGTAATATGGTCAGACTTAAATTATATTTTGAACAAACTATAAGACCCCAATTTCCTGAGAAGTCCATAATGCTAGAAAAGGAAAGAGAAGAAAAGACTGGACAATAGCAAATGGCATGGACTCAGTGGCAGTGGTGATGGGTGTTTTGTCGGACAGTGCATCCTGAAGATCTGTCTATCCAGATGTTCAATTAATCTCTATATTAAAGCTGGTTTGATGGCACATCCTCAGTTAATTGTGCTCTTGAACAGGAAATAATGAAACGATATTAAACTTTCCAAAGAGTAGTTACATTGAATTCACTTGGACTTATTTCTGAATCCACATGCACAGAATTCTTGTATATACCTAGATGCAGAAAATAAATTGTCGGTACAACATCCTATGATCAAAAGCCACATTATAAAACATGCCTGTCTGATTTGGTGAGAAAATATTCCAAGCCTGTTTTCCGCCTTCTGCCAAGCCTGCCAGAAAAAAGTACGGTTAGCAGTGATACTATACAAGAAGAAAGTTCATACAGTGTCGTATTATTTAATCTTGTACTGTCATTATATAGGTACTATGTCGGAATAATTCCCATACATTCCTATTTAATTTTCACTTCCTTGCTGTAGCAAGAGGATAATTACTATAAGAATCACTAAGTACTTTCTAAATTGAGTTTCAGAAATAATTCATAGACACAAATTTAGAGCATTGAAAAACCCTGGTGACGCAGTGGTTAGAATGTACTATTGCAAGTTAACCCTGCCCACAGCCAGGACTTCAATTCTGAGCAACTCAGTTTTGACTCAGCCTTCCATCCTTCTGAGGTCAGTGAATGGGACTCACACAGGGGTGGGATGAAAACTTAACATCCAATTCACCTAAACTGGTCTGAATTGGTAGAATCCCACTCCTGGACCCACATTGTTGAGGACAATATGCTGACACTGTAAGCCTGTTAGAGAGGGCTAATATAGTACTATACAGTGGTATATAAGTCTAAGTGCTATTGCTATTCTCTCCACTCTATAAAACTCAATTATTTGCTGCAAATCATTCTTTTCGAAAGTTGAATCCCTATTTATATTGTCAGTCCACCATTTGAAGCATCTACGAAAGCAGCATCTTGCAAGGATTTTGCACCTCTTTAAATCAATTTTCCCCACTCATCCTTGTTTTGGATTTTCAGAATCTGCAAGGTCCTGAACTTTAAAATTTCACATAACCCTCCAAGCTGATGGAGATGGATTTCTGTAACAGTTTATGTTAGCCATAGCTTCTCACAAACATAAGATAGCTAACTTCTACTTTGAAAATATCAGTCTCTAGGGAGGATCAGTCTAGTTCAAAGCCATTTAACTACTTATGGGGAAAGCTTGACCAATACCTTACATGATAGGACAGAACTAGGTGGAATTTTGTGCACTGGGTAGAATTTTGTGACCTTCAGTTTATTACACAGTTTCATCATGTCAGTAATATAATTCTGGTTCCTTATGTTGGGGAAGTACATTCAATTAATTTTAGGCCTGGTCCCACTGCACTAACGGATGCAAAGAGGATGTAAAACGTTAACAAAAGCTTGCCATCCATTGGAAAACGCTATGCATCCGTTGTGTACTCTCATGCATACGTGTTTCATATGCTCTATCCATCGAGGATCCGTCCACTGCGATTTTACCGCTCAAGAATTTTTGAGCTGCACAAAACTTTGTGAACGGATGAACTTTCCGCTGTGTACGATGTAAATCCGCGACATACCGAGCAACAAACATCGATGTCCATTTATCATCCGTTAAACGTCCGCTGTATCCTTTCTGCATCCTCTGGCATCCTCGAAACTCACATCCACTGCAGCTGAAAACGGAAAGAGAAGGAAAGAAAAGGAACATGGAACGTCTATACATCGTTAGTAGCACGGAAATAGAAAGGATGCGCAGTGAACGGTTTGCATCTGATATACATCTGTGCGGCATCCCCTTCTTTCCTTTAGGCGTACGTGATGCATCCTCTTCATCCGCTATGCGTCTGCTTCGCAATTCTCCCCCAGAACCCCTTCGGATGTGTCATCTGCTTCCATCCACTTTCATCTGCTAGGTTCCGATGAACATCCATTTAACATCCCCGCTACATACTACCCACGTCCGTTCTTTTCCATTACTTTTCTGTTCTGTTTATGCAAATTTTCGCCACTTTTTGGAGCGGGATGACTACGGATGGAGCAATTTTGCTTGTCCGCTGTGTCCTTTATGCATACGTTTTGCATCCGTCGGCCAGTGGGACCAGGCCTTAAGCCAGAAATATTTCTCTTAGGAATAATGACAGAAGGTCACAGCAAAGGTATAACATATTTAATAAGACATGTATTGATAGTGGCGAGAATGGTTTATGCACAATATTGGAAAAATGAAAGTATACCACTGAAAAGCGAGATAATGAGGAAAATAATGGCTTGTGCAGAATTTGATAGATTAACTTTAATACCAAAAGATAAGGGGGAATCAGAATATTATACCTGGAATAAGTTTTACCTGTGGTTGCAACAAAAGAAGGGAAGGTTGGAACAAAAATAGCTAAGGGTATTAGAATCAGGGGTGAAATTCTACTGGTTCAGACCGGTTCTATAGAACCGGTTGTTATGATTCTGTACAGTTCGGAGAATTGGCAAATTCTTTTTTTCCTGGCTGGCTCCCCCCTCTCTCTGCCTGCCCCTCCCTCCCTGCCCAGTCAGTCTTTATCATGCATGCACAACATTGCATACATGCCCGACATCGCTGACTGCATTCTTCCCCACACAGTCACTCCTTAAGGTATTTCTTTTTTTTCCCCCTCCCGACAATCTGCCGTCCCTATGATCAGCTGTGCTGGGATTTCCTCTTACTGCTTCGCCCAGGAGGCTTCCCTGGGGCCCAGGAAGGCAAAAAATGGAGGGGATGGGCACTACCCCCCCTCCATTTTTTTTCCTTCCTGAGCCCCAGGGAAGCCTTATGGGAGCAAAAACAACTCCCAGGAGGCTTCTCTGAGGCCCAGGAGGTCACAAAGCAAAGCACAGGGGGCCACTGTGCACCCCCTCATACTGAGTTTTTTTTTCTTCCTGAGGCCCAAGGAAGCCTTCTGGGAGCAAAAATGCTCCCCAGGAGGCTTCCCTGGGGCCCAGAAGGCCCCAAAAATGGGAGGGGGGGTTGCTGCCAAAAAAAAAGAAGAAAAAGAAGAAGCCATGCCCACCCAGTCACATCAACATGCCCACCTAGCCACGTCTACCTAGCCACACCCACAAAGCCACACCCACAAAGCCACACCCACCTAGCCATGCCCACAGAACCAGTTGTTACAAAATTTGAATCCCACCCCTGATTAGAATCAAAATGTAAATATTGTACCAATAATAGAACTGTTAATGGTTTGGTTATATTTTTGTATATAAGGCAAAACAATTCCAAAATGGTTGCACTGTGCTTGATACTTATAGTTGTAAACAATAAAAAATATATTCAAAAAACAAAAAAATAATTCTGGTTCCTTGACAACATAGTTTGAGGGAAGTGGTCAATGGGTTATGAGTCTCTACCCTAGTTGGATGCCCTCACCAGCACTTGGATAAGATTAAGAGGATAACTCACACATTCTCAAGGTAAGAATTTGGGAAGCTGCCTTATACACAGTTGGGATGTGGTCCATCTAGTTCACAACTGGGATACCACATCACAGCCACTGTCCAACATTTCAGATTGGAGGCCTTTTCACACCACTCCAAGCAAAAGAAAGCAGGAAACTGTATGACCTCTGACGGATAAAAATGGGATCTACCAATCCACTGTCTAATAAATTCATTCATTTGGGAGGCTCATTTACAGAGGTCCCCAATTTTGGATGACTTCTGGATGTTATATGTCCTGCAAGGTTCTGTTGCTGTTGTTGCCAAGGTCAGCTTCCCATTCATAAAATATTTGTTGGGAGACATGCACATGCAATTAATAGCAACAAGAAGAAGTAGTTACAAGGCACTGATTTCTCAAAACCTTACCTGGAATTCCTTTTTCACCAACTTATCTATTTCCTCCTAATTCTGTGTATATATGCATGTATGTGTGGCTAAGATGGCTCAGTGGCTAAGATGGTGAACTTGTCGATCAGAAAGTTCAGTAGTTCAGTGGTTTGAATCCCTAGCACTGTGTAACGGAGTGAGCTCCCATTACTTGTCCCAACTTCTACCAACCTAGCAGTTTGATAGCATGTAAAAATGCAAGTAGAAAAATAGGGACCACTTTGGTGGGAAGGAAACAGCGTTCCGTGCGTCTTTGAAGTTTAGTCATGTCGGCCACATGACCATGGAGACCGCCTTTGGACAGCACTGGCTCTTCAGCTTTGTAACGGAGATGAGCACTGGCCCCTAGAGCCAGAAACAATTAGTACGTATGTGCGAGGGGAACCTGTATGTATGTATGTGTGTGTGTATTTATTTATTTATTTATTTATTCATTCATTTATGTATTTATTTATTTATATTGGAAAGGTTGTTCCTTATCTATTTAAATACTGGGCTTCAGGTTTCTTTTCTTTTTTTTTAATCATTTAAGAGAGTTGATAGATCCTTTCTTGGAAGCAAGGGACTTGCTTAAAAATAAAAGGAATGCTGATACTTGGAGCAAATTTCCCAAAAATGCTTTGCAAAGTGCAAATATTCCCTGCTCTTTGTAGCACTTTAAAGCAGATATCTATGGAGACTCTCAGTCATCCAGATCGTGATTGTCCCAGTTGTGCTTTTACAAAAGGCAACTGGATTTTGTTTTTCCTTGAAGACCTTTTGACTTCTCATCCAAGAAGCTTCTTCAACTGGACTGTCTTTGTTTTTCCTTGAAGATGTTTTGCTTCTCATCCAAGAAGCTTCTTCAGTTCTCAAAGACCATGCAGTAAAGCAGAGACTGCATAGTCTTGAGGTGGGAAAGCAGGTTGTTAAAAGATAAGCAAGGGAGTCTAGAAGCCATGGTTAAAAAAAAACCCCACCTCAGATAGCAATAGCAATAGCACTTAGATTTATGTACCACTTCACAGTATTTTACACCCCTGTCTAAGTGGTTTACAGATTCAGCCTATTGCCCCAAGCAATATGGCTCCTCATTTTACCAAACTTGGAAAGATGGAAGACTGAGACAACCTTGAGCCAGTCGGGATTGAACTCCTGGCTGTGGGCAGAGTCAGCCTGCAATACTACATTCTAACGACAGTACTATGCCATCACACACCAAGACAGCAACTACAATAATGTGACCAAATTCTGCCCATTTCTATCTGGCTTAAAACTGTTTGGGACTCTGGTCATACTATTATGGCTGTTCTCTTGACTTTGTTGGCCACATTATGTGGACATTCTGTAGACGGACAGATGCTGCCTTTGTACTCTTGCACTATCCAAAACTCTTTTTGAGGACCGAACCCTGTGCTCTGCATCCTTGGTATCCATTATACCAATAATTTAAATATTTCTTAAAAATCCAGTGGGAACCAGGCACATAACAATGGAAATCGCTTGGAGCATCTTGATGGTTATGTGCTCAGTGCAGACCAAACTGAAGAAGACAATAACGATGTCTGCAACAATCAAAACTCTGCCTGGTTTGTGTTTTGAACAGATAGCACAACAGCTCTCTCTCTCTGTGTCTCTCTGTTTCTCTCTCTCTCTCTCTCATGCACCTTGAGACAAAATAGAAGTAGCAACCAGAGGACGACAAGACCACAGTAAGATATATTGCTGTGTTGTGATACCAGTTTGAGGTTACTATGAGCTTAACAATTCAGCTGTTCACTCAGCTGCGATCTATTCGCAATTTCATCATTCTCATATGTTGCTTTGGTCAGAAGTTATTTTCTTCAGCCATATGTGCTGGGTCTTCTTTTGGGTCTGCTGTGATTGACACCATCGTTCCCCTGGCTTGAGTTAGAATTCCTGGAAGCGATATTCCTCCCGGTTCTTCCTTTCCAGTTTCACAGAAGATGAACTCTCTTGATCTGGAGCTCATTAATTTCCCAAGCGATTCATAAGGTTTACAGATGCTCTTTTGCAAAACACATGTCCACATGTTCTTGCCACATCATCAAAGGGGATGTGAAATTCCGTGGTAGGTTTGGTCAATAAGGATTTCAAACATCCAAGTTTCTACTGATCGAGGAATGACATTTGCAACATTAATTAGTACATTGCTAAACAATCTTTGTTTTCTCTTTAGGACAGGGGTGTCAAACTCGATTTCCTTGAAGGCTGCATCAGGGTTGTTTGATCTTGGAGGGCTGGGGTGGGTATGGCCAGCTTAATGTCATTCATGTTGGCACCTGTGGTGGCCCGAGCACTCTGTCAGTGAAAATGGACTCCCAACAGTGATGGGATTTAAAAAGTTTTACCACCGGTTCGGTGGGCGTGGCTTGGTGGGCATGCTTTGCACATGTGCATACAGTTTGCATGTGTGTGCGTGACAAGCGTGCACTTTGTGCAGGCACAGAGGCATTTGTGCAGGCACAGAAGCTGTGCCGCATTAAGCAGCTGTGCTTCAAAAGCAGAGGATTAAGGTGAGTATGAAAGCCCAGGTGGGCAGGTGGGCCCAACAGCAGAGTGTTGGAGAGAACCGGTTCGGTCTCTGTGGCTCATCGCCGCTACCAGCTCAGTAGAACCAGGCTGAACCGGTAGAATACCATCACTGGCTCCCAAGCTCCCTTTTTCGGCTGCCCTGGAAACAGTGAAACAGTGACCTGGGGTGCTCCTGCCAGCGAAAAAAAGCTCCTGAGCTCCATTTTGCAACTGTGACGGCCTCCTGCAACCCTCTGCCAATGAAAATGGCACTTGGGAGCCTGTTTTTGCTGGTAGAGGCACCCCAGGTCGATCCTTCACTGTTTCCAGGGCAGCCCCGCAGGCTAGATCTGAGCACCTTATGGGCCAAATCCAGCCCATGAGCCTTGAGCCTGACACCGCTGCTTTAGGATATGCTCTATATTTAGAACCTTTAAGTTAACAGGTTCACCAACTTATGTCCCCCAAATATTTTTTAAACTTCTCCCCCTGTGAACCCCAGATGTCAGGCTTACAATGAAAGCTCCTTAACTCTTGGATGCATATATATTGAGATCAAGACAGCTTCTTCTTCTTCTTGTTCCCATAGAATGATTCACATTGCATAGAATGATTCACTTGTGACCACAACTGAGCCCAAAATTTCTGTTGTTCAGTGAATTTCATCTTGGGACCTTTCTTGTCACAATTTGTTAAGTGAATCCCTGTAGTTGTTAGGTTGGTGACACAGTTGTTAAATGAATCTGGCTTCCCCATTGGCTTTGTCAGAAGGTCGCAAAAGGGGATCACATGACCCTGGGACATTGCGACTGTTGTAAATATCAGTCAGTTGCCAAGCTTCTGAATTTTGATCGTATGACCATGGGGATGCTGCAACAGTTGTGTGAAAAACGGTCATACCGTAAATCACTTTATCAGTACCTGTCAGCCTTCAAGAATCTTTCTTCTGCTTGTCTATCTGGCTGCCATAGTAATGGGGGGGAGGGAGGATAAATTGGGCTTGGGGTGGGGGAAGAATGCTGGAGGCTTGAATTGGTGAAATGTAAAACTTGGGGAATCTTTCTTGTTTATGCTTACTTGCTTATTGCACAGCTGCAGCATCTTATCTATCCAGGCCAAGGTCAATGGCCAGATTTCTGAATCACCACCTGAAGATGCCCTAAACATTATGTACATCTCAGATTGGATGGCCAGTTTGAACTATTGTGGGTGGGAACTTAATAACTTTGTATATGTGACTTTGTATATGTGATTTTCGTGGCTATTGCCTCAGATCTTGAATTCTGTTGATGCTACCACTTGAATTCCAGTAAAAGTCCTTTTCTCTATAACAATAGAGTCTAATGGTTTCTTTCTTGGATTTTGAATGGAGTACCAGACAGTATCATTGTAACTTCAAATGGTGATTAAATGAACTGTTGTAAGTTGAGCCATTTTGAAATGAGATGGACAACATATAAATTTAATAAATAAATAAAATAATAAATTAATTCGGAAGAGAGAGCAGCACTGTCATTGAGGGCTAGTGAAGAGAGTATTCAATGTTTTCCCCTCATGATATATCTGTTAGGTTAGAAAGTTATAACTTTAATCTGGCAAGATTCTGTCTATTAGATGTAAGCAATTAAAGATCTGGAATTGAGTGGATCTCACTGTGTCATTTCTGAGGTTTGGATATGACATTTGCCCTCCCTTGTTCTAACTCCCACCCCAAGGTGGACATGTATGAGATGGACTATATGTTTCAAACATTTCTGGAAGACTACATTTTCAAAATGAATTGAGTCCAAAATCCACCATTATTAAGATGAAGTAATATTACAACAAAAGCACAAGTTTTTTTAGAACAAATCTGCATTTTTATGGATTGCATCAGAAACCATAAGTGGAAAAGCAAATTAGAAACAATTTGGGTCAAAACAGAATTTGAACAAGCTCAAGAGAAACAATGTACTTTTCTTAAACGTCAACCACTATTTTTCATTCTGTTTCTGCCATTACTCTCACCACCACCTAAGGAATCCATCCGATCCCACCATATCCAATTTCAAAACTAGTAAAGGGATCTCTGGGTGAGGATTTTTCTCTCTCTCTCTCAGTTAAAAGCAGCCCTGGAGTTCTCTGATCGCAGAATGTTGTCAGCGTTAGAAAACTCAGTCAATTTATTTTTGGCTCATCTGCAGCATTGCCAAACCAGGGCAAAGCTACTATTTCCTTCTGCACTGTTTTGAAAGGCTGCCACTCCACAGAGCTGTGGCAATCTGAAGTTCCAGATCACTCCTTTTCTCTTGGACTTCAGCTCTTCTAGTAATTCCTTCACCCAGCAGGGTAGCATCATGATTTTGAAGCTCAACTGCTCAGATTCTTTTCATTTTGTGGGATGATAATCTTTTGTGACCTTCTGATAAACAAAAGGCAATGAGGAAGCCAGATTCACTTAACAATTGTGTTACTGTGAGACTTCCAGAAATCCTTCGTTTGAAACAGTAACTCCGAGACTGGCATAATCTGAAAGCTTTATTCAGAACAAAAAATGACTGGTATCACCCGGTAGAATTTCAGTACTGACATACCTCTGACAAAATTCCACCTAACTCCACCCACTTTCACACCTCATTAATCACGTGAACCAATTATCCTACATGTACAATTTTTTACTACGCCACTCTCTGTGGCCTTGACTTTCAAACTCATATTTTTTTCCCCTACCAAAACCCATGCCATTACATCACCTCCCTCCCAGCACTGATGACAGCAATGAATTTCAGAGCTAACAATTACTCCCTTAACAATATATTTACTTAACAATTGTGGCAAGAAAGGTGGTAAAATGGGGGCAAGGCTCACTTCGCAGCTGTCTTGCTTAGCAAAAGAAATTTTGGGCTCAGTTGTGGCCATAAGTTGAGAACTATTGGTATTCCTTTTCCAGGATTCAGTATCTTAAACCTCTTATCTCTTGATCTCAGACTCAACAGGCATGTAGATCCTTTGGTTAATATCCTTATAGCAGTGATGGCTAACATTTTTGGGCTCCCATGCCGATAATTGCACGTGTGCTTGCCTGCTCATACTCATGTGCCATCAACCCAGAAGGCAATGCACATGGGGTCCCCATGCCTCCTGCACATGCGTGTGCAACCTGCCCAATGTGTGACTTGTGCAACCTGCTTGACCTGCGCAACCTGCGCTGTACACTTCTGCGCATGCCTGCATGACCTTCCATGCACGCTGTGTGCTTTTGTGCATGTACACCACCGCGCCCCCACACATGCGCACCACATACCTGACAATTAGCTGTCGGGTGAGTGGCATGTGTGCATGCGCAATAGACCTTTTCTGGGTGAATGCTCGCATGCCGGCAGTAATGGCTCTGCATGCCACTTCTGGCATGCATGCCAGACGTTCGCCACCATAGCCTTATAGCATCTCACATTAAAAGCAAAAATTAGAATATTTTGGACATGTGATGCAACACCCAGAAAAATACGACATACTTCACTTAATCCTCCAAGGAAAGATTGAAGGCAAATGTGGTCCGGGCAGAAGAAGAACATCATGGCTTCAAAATCTAAGGGACTGGTTTGGACAAAATTCAACAGCACTTTTTTGTGCGGCTGTTGATAAAAATAGGATTACCAACATGATTGCCAACGTCCGATAACAGATATGGCACAGCAACAAGAAGTATCTCACAGGAGAACTAGAGTGAAGCAAAGTTAAAGCAGATAGCTGGATTTGCAATAACAGATAAGGCAGCATTTACATTGCAAAATGGAACAGTGTGTTTTTACTATTTATATGGATATGAGTATGATGGTATAACATATCGTATTATTACAAAATGCAAAAATAAACATTATATTTTTTGCAGATCCACATGTCTATGGTCAATATTTATTTTTATAGGACTGAAAGAATAAAAATCAAATTTTCAACAATAGTGATATCTGTAACATAAACGTGTTCAAGAATGCAAGGGTAGAGAAAAATCTTTAAACTAACATTCTTTTGCTTGATTGCAAACTCAGGCAAGTTGGGCTTGGTTACAGAAGAGCCTCATAAACTTACTTTGATGTTACATTCCTGGCAGCTTTTTGTGAGTAATGCAGCAGAGAATGTCTATTTTAGGAATGTAGACTGGCTGGAAATATTTGCAGATGCCAAAGCATTTCTAGCACTTTTCAGAATCGGAACTTACCAACACAAATTAGTTGACAAGGATAGAATGTTTTACATTCGCTCCAGGGACAAAACTCCTGCCATCCAATTATCAGAATGAAAATATCCCTAACGCTTCCTAAATTTAAGCCACTTTCAAGAGAGTTGATATGTCTTATACACAGTCCTCAACTTACAACCAACATTTAGCAATTACACTTGTAAGTTGTGATAGCACTAGAGATAGCACTTAGACTTATATACTTTACTATTTACAGCCCTCCCTAAGCAGTTTACAGAGTCAGCATAGTAAAGGTTCCCCTTGCACATATGTGCTAGTCGTTTCTGGCTCTAGGGGGCGGTGTTCATCTCCGTTACAAAATTAAAGAGCCAGCGCTGTCCGAAGATGTCTCTATGGTCATGTGGCCAGCATGACTAAACGCCAAAGGCACACGAAACCTGTTACCTTCCCACCAAAGTGGTCCTTATTTTTCTACTTGCATTTTTACAAGCTTTCAAACTTGTCGGTTGGTAAAAGCTGAGTCAAGTAACGAGAGCTCACTCCGTTACGCAGTGCTAGGGATTCGAACAGCTGAACTGATGATCTTTCTGATCAACAAACTCAGTGTCTTAGCCACTGACCCACCACGTCCCTTATACAGAGTCAGCATACCATCCCCAACAATATGGGTCCTCATTTTACTGACTTTAGAAGGAAGGAAGGCTGAGTCAGCCTTGAGCCATTCAGGCTCGAACTGCTGGTAGTCGGCAGAGTTAGCCTACATTTTAACCATTGCACCACCACGATGAGGATCCTAAAGTGGATTGCCACATGACCAGAGATATTTTTACAGTCTTTTTGAAATAGTCATAAAGCGAATGCAGAAGTTGTTAAGCAAACATTAAGCATTTGAGGGGCTGCCACAAAGTGGAGGGGATCAAATTATTCTCCAAAGCATCTGAAGGCAGGACAAGAAACAATGGTTGGACACTAATCAAGGAGAGAAGCAACCTGGAATTAAGGAGACACTTCCGAACAATGAGGACAATTAACCAATGGAAGTGCTTGCCTTCAGAAGTTGTCGGTAAGGGCTTTATCACTGGAGGTTTTTAAGAAGAGACTGGACAGACACTTGTCTGAAATGGTACAGGATTTCCTGCTTGAATAGGAGGCTGGATTGGTCCCTTCCAGCTCTATTCTATTCTGGTTTATTCAAGTTCTTGTGGTTCTGTTTTCTGTTCTTCTCACTCAACCTTCACTGAGCATGATGACGCATGTAACGGCATCCGTAATCCTTCTTGTGTAGTAGCTGCGTGTCACTGTGTTTAGTTTTCTGTATTTCTGCAACCTTGGAATTCATCCAGCTATGTTGTCATAGTGTGTATCTAGCCTTGTACTTTTATAGCAGCCTACTAAAACCCCAGGACAGTTCATAAACAGGAGCACAAAAAGTATCCTTTTGTTCTCGTAATGGTATCCAGGGGAAAGTATATAGCCAGGTAGAACTGCAATCAAAAGAAAGCAACAGTCGGGTAATCTGAGTTTTATGAATGGTTGGATAATAGAGGTAGGAATTAGGAGCTGGGAAAACATTATTATGTAAATAATTGACCCAGACAATACACTGTTTGCAAAGCATTTATGTATGTTAAATGAAAATGTACAAATAAACCAGACGTGGTATTCAGCAGGTTCTGACCAGTTCTGGACAACCAGTAGTCAAAATTTTGAATAGTTCGAAGAACCGGCAAATCCCAACTCTGACTGGCCCCACCCCCATCTATTCTCTGCCTCCCGAGTCCCAACTGATCAGCTGGATCTTCTTTGGTTGCCCTGCGCAGGAGAACGGAGCTGGAAAGCAGGTTTGTGGGGTGGGGAAGGAATGGGGATTTTGCCATGCCATGCATGGCATGCATGCATCCTTCCCCTGCCATGCCCACCATGCCATGCCCACCAAGTGACACCATGCCCACCAAGCCACTCCCACAGAACCGGTAGTAAAAATTTTTGAATCCTACCTCTGAAATAAACTATTTAAAAGAAAGAAAGAAGCAACAGTCAATTCTAATGATAATCAATAATCAATCCATCCCCATTCTTATTCTTCCCTGCAGCCTCAATTGCAGAAGACGCAACCACCCTCTCCTCTATCCTATATTTAACTAAAAAGGGACAAAATCTCTTTTGCAATGTAGTAAAGACAGGACTACTTGCATTGACCTCTTTTGGGGGTGCTGTGTTCAAACATTTTCCTAGAAGGAATAGAACATAAGATGACAAACAGGTGAGATGGCAATAACCAGGGAGACACACATAGTCCTCCATTTATACACTGTAATCACACCCCAGGGCTCATAACTCCTAATTTCTCTCCTAATTGGAGAGAAAACCAGAGCTTCAAGACACATTTAAAGAGCAGCAGGACTGGGACAACCTCTGTGGAGATAATATGCCAGAAGGCAGGCGCTCCTTCTCCTCCTCCCTCTCCTCCTCCCCCTTCCTCCCGTCCTCCTTCTCCCTCCCCTCTCCTTTTACTTCTCCTCCTCCTCCCTCTCCGTCCTCCTCCCTCCTCCTCCTCCTCCTCTCCTCTCCTCGTCCTCCTCCTCCTTCTCCTCCTCCTCCTCCTCCTCCTCTCCTCTTCCCTCCTCCTTTTTCTCTCTTTTTTCCCTCTCCTCTTCCTCCTTCCCTTCTTTTTCCTGTCAGCGATTCCAACTAGCAACTTCCAAACCAAATAAACTCCAAAGCCAAACATTTCGCCTTCAAAGTTCCATTTTATTAGAGTTGTCATATTGGCACATCTGGGAAAACCCAAATCTGAGAGTTCCAGGTTTTCCCTCCCCCCCAAAAAAAATCAAAGATCCATCCCCTGCATCCCTCAGTCCATCACAAGGCCCAATCAAATTTTCTTCCCAAATGGAGACACTCCTCCAGACACTCCTCTCTAGGTACAGGGCAACCTGTCCTTGACTCTCTGAGAAAGCATGTTGTTGTATCTAATCTTTTACCTCACTATGAAATCCCTCCTCCCAAATTCCCAGGCAGTGATTGTGGCAGTCTCGAAGCTTTCCAAAAAAGATGGCTTTCAAGGCTAACATCTTCTCCTTCTTTTCCCTCTCCTTCCCCTCCTCCTTCTCCTCTTCCTCCTCCTCTTTTACCATTTCAGTTGACAAGGGAGAAACAAAACTTGGGTTCTTGTACTTCTGGTGGCCTCAACTATTGTTATTTAAGCAGACATTGCAACCCCTTGAAATACTTGGGTCTCCAAAGCCCCTCTGTGTATGGTTACCACATGGTTACCTCTGTGTAGGACAATTACCACTTTCATTTTTAATACAAACATCATCATTAAATAAGTGGAAACTGTAACTAACTACCATACATCCATTTCATTTTAAATTACTTGGACGAAAAATGAAGTGATACCATGTGTGAGTTTTCTCAGCCAATTTTAGATCCTCACCTGATATGACTTCTGAAGTTCATAGCATGTCAAAGACTTATGACAGCTTTCAGCCTCAGTAGTGTTGCTCACTCCTATGATATAAAGATGGGGATACTTTTTCTGGGGTGGGTTGAAAAGGTGCTTCACATCCCCCTATACCTGACCACAGTGACGTGTGCTATGGCCTAGCAGTTGTTGTTCATGGGAGCAATGTGAAGAATAAGGTGACTTTATCCATCTGCAGGATTGTATTGCCTCAACCTCAGGTGCAAACTTGCAGTTCTGCCTGGGCAGGTTTGCCTGCATGCTTCTAAACATAATTATAACAACGTCATTGTTGTCGCATGACCTGATGAGCAACTGGATCCAAAGTTGGGCTTGGGATAATGGATTCAAATTAAATAACCGAATCTTGAATATTTGTGAAAACTCCTGGATGCTGTCATTTGCATTCCTGCACTGAGCAGCAAGTTAGACCTCAGCTCAATCAGTCACCTGCTACAAGACACTGGCCTGTGTGCAAAACCCACCATTCTGTTGCTTTAATGCTAGATCCAGTGACATTAGATAGCCCCCAAGCAAAAAAATGCAGGGATTTATTTTTCCTTTACATTTAGATCTTAATTTTTCTTTTGAAGAAGCATTCAGGGTGGTTATTCATATCTTGAGCCATGCTTAGGTACAATCAGAAGCATTTCTTATCATCTATCTATCTATCTATCTATCTATCTATCTATCTATCTATCTATCTACCTATACACACATACACACACACACACATACCCCTATCTACCCAGGTTTCCCCCAAAATAAAACCAGATGTTATTTTCTTTTGGGCCCCAAAATAAGCGCTAGGACTTATTTTCAGGGGTGTCTTGTTTTTTCCACCATGTATGGAAGCAGACTTTTTCTGCTTGCCTGCACCAGCTTATCTCAGGGCTCCTGCAGCCAGGCTATCCACACCCTGACACCTGGCTCATCTTGTGGCCGGAGCACTGGCACTGGCACCAGTACCAGCACACCACTCAGCCTCCTGCTCCACTGCAGCCACAAGCAAGCAGACGAAGTGGGCTGGAAGCCACATAGGCTCCTGCTGCACGTGGTTGCTGGTGCTGCCGCCACAAGGCAGGTGTTGGGGCGTGGATGGTCTGGCTGTGGGGGTCCTGTGGTAAGCTGGCATGGTATGCGTGAGGCAGCTCCTCTACCCTGTCACCTTGCCTTTTTGGCCATGGCACCCAAGCAACCAGACAGAATGGGCGGGTGGCCAGCTGTACAGGCTCTTAAATATGCTTGTTTTGAGGTTAGGGCTTATATTAGGAACACAAAAAAACCATGCCAGGGTTTATTTTCAGGATAGGACTTATTTTCAGGGAAACAGGGTATCTGTCCATCTGTCTGTCTATCCATCCATCCATCCATCTGTCCATCCATCCATCCATCCATCCATCCATCTATCTCGTCTCTGCCATCTCTCTATCATCACTCTCTCTCTCTCTCTTTCCCTCCCTCCTTCCCCCCTCTCTCTCTCCTTCATTGTCATGCTATTGTTTATATCAAGCTATTCTTTAGTACAACTTTTATTGGATTTCAGCCCTTGAGAATTATAGCCCAATATCTATAGACTATCTGGGTTCTGGGTTTATCCTTTTAAAAGAAAGGATAGCTTTAGCTTTAAAAGAAAGGATACCGATTTCTCAATATTTCTCAGGCAGTATTTATCTTGGTACGTCAACTGCCCGTACTGCTAAGGAATAACAGCTATTGCAAATGGTAAACATGTTCTCTGATTCTTTCAGAGCTAAGTGATGTGTTTTTTTTAATTAAACATAGACGTAAACTCTAAACCTGCAGTTCCAGGAAATTCCAAGAACATTTATACAATATAAAACATTCTAATGGGGATCACAAGTACACCCTAAATTTTCCTGTTTGCTGAGCACATCGTACAAAGAAAGCTGTTTCCCAAAAACTGGGAATAAAATAAATATACAAATGTGGAAATGCAGAAAATATACATGACTACTGACCATGTTATATTTGTGACCGTTTTCAGAGTCTGTACAGATAATCCTCAACTTACAACTCTAATTGAGCCCAGAATTACAACTGTAAATCATTGAAGTCATTAAGCAGATGATCTGACCTGACTTTACATTTTTTACAAATCTATTATCAGTTTTTTGAACTGGAAATTTCCAGTAACTGGAAGAAAACACTGGAAACCAGCAAAAAAAAAATTAAAATCATGGTCATGTGCCTATGGGATACTGCAAACATCCATAAAGATAAGCCAATTGCCAAAGCATTCAAAATATGGTTGTGTGAATAGAGTGTTTGTGTGTGTGAAGCCATTATAACTTTGAAATTGGGTCATAAGCACCTTTAGGAGATTCCATTGTAACTTCTAAAGCAACTGATTATAGTTTGAAGATCATCTGTAGTTTATTTGGCAATCTGCAATTCATCATTAGAAAATATAGTGCAGCTACAGAACATCCAAATTTTCAGACAAAATGGAGGAAATTCATCTCTGGAGAGATTTTACCAACAGTGTTGGCAAAATTAGGCAATGTTTAGAGCAGGGGTGAGCAACTATAACCCTTTTACAATCGGTGGACTTCAATTCCTAGAAGAGCAGGCTCAGGAATTCTGGGAGTTGAAGTCCACAGGTTGTAAGGGGGCCATAGTTGCCTACCCTTAGTTTAGATGTCTATGGAGATTCTCAGTTATCCAGCTCATGGTTGTTCCAAAGGTGCTTTTTCAAGAGGTAACAGGTGTGAACTCGTAAAGCATTCCTATGCCTGTTTCCGAGTTACCATAAGTGTGGGGGGGGGAAACCTGAAGGAGCATTACAGCAATAAAAGACAGAAGTACATTCCACGCTTATCTTACAAAGATTATAGGCTAGGTACCAGATTTTCTGCCCCAAAAAATCCTTCATTGGAGAATGTGATTGATGACACCCAGCCTGTGAATGGGGAGGGGGAAAACAGGATCACAGGTCACTGTAAATTACATGTGGCAGAGCTGGGTCAATGCTGACATGTTGCTCCCAATAAATCTTTTGGATTCTTTTGAAGCTTGGCTCATGATTTAATTAGGGCAATCGCTGGAACCCTGACAATGGGACTTTCTTGTTTTTCTTTGAAGACCTTTCAATTCTCATCCAAGAAGCCTTTCAGCTCTGACTGAAGAATTTTCCCATCATCCAGCCAGAGCTGAAGAAGCTTCTTGGATGAGAAGCGAAACATCTTCCAAGGAAAACAAGAAAGTTCAAGTTGTTTCTTGAAAAAGCACCTTTGGGACACCCCTAGTTTAGAGTTACCAGATACCCCACAAGAGGACGTGCCCCCCTTTTTTGTCCTCATGTGTTCTGTCTGGCAAGAATAGTCTTAAATTCAAATAAGGTCTGGCACTTTGACTTAAGGTATCTCTTCCTGAGTAGCTTTTCTCCAAGTCCTTCTCTAATAAGAACTAACAAAAAGTTAGTAAGATCTGCTCCGTGACCTTAATTGGTTGATTGTATTCTCCCACAGGCCTGAAATTGACAAGACGTTAATCAGTTGCACGCTGAAGGCTTTTGTGTCTTAAGGTCTCTCTGTTTGTGGTGTTGGGAAAGGTAATTTCATAAACATGTAAGTCTAAAACTCATAGTTCAACCTTAAGCTACAGATATTCTTGTCTGGTTGGTTTTAACTATGTTTCAGTCCTCTGGATTGCTGCCAAGTATAAATTGAGTAAATGAATAATAAATATCCAAAACTTATTTCCTTATTGCAAATGATCCAGTGGTTCTTTTCTTTTCAAGGAACACAATTAATCAGGTAAAATATATTGTCAAATATTACAATTATTTCATGTTTTCTTACACACTCCCAGTTAATAGATGAAGGAAGGAAGGGAGGGAGGGAAGAAGAAAGATTTTACACTGCATGTCTTTACAGACAGATATTTAAGAGTGTGTACAGAATGTCTTTTTATGTGTCATGAAAGGTATACCTTGATAAGGAATATAATAAAAAGCTATTACCTCATTTTGCAATATTGGCTTCTGAAACTGTAAAAGGTTGAAGGAAAAGAGGGTTTTTTTTTAATCAGACAAACAAGTTAGTTTAACTCTTTTATGGCAAGGAGTGGCTCAAAGAGAACGTAAGACTGGCAAAATGGAAGAGACCTGGTTTCTATCCCTCCTTCGGCATGATAGCTCGCTGGGTGACTTTGAAGTTGTTAGTTTCTCCCAGGCCAAAATCAGTGCCCTCTGGTTATAACATACCTGGATGGCTTTGCTGTGTGAATTAGCTAATTAATGCAAACATGTAGGCCTTGCAATCAAGCACTTTCGATGCCAAGAAGAGGAACAAAGTTAAGCGAGTTTGGAGGATTTCCTAGAACTGCAAACATCCAGATGGCAGCAAAGAAATGGGGCTTATATCTCTTTGCTGCTCTCTATTGATCATCAGGAGTTTTGCAGATGTGGTAAGTAGGCTGCCCAGAACAGTTCCACATCTCCACTTCATGACAGCAAAGAGATACTTAATAAGAAAATTATTTGCTGCAGGTCTAAGGGAATTCTCTGTCATCCCCGGTCATGGTTATCCCAAAGGTGCTTTTGCAAAAGGCAACTGGGCTTTCTGGTTTTTCCTGGAAATCCATTTCACTTCTCATCCAAGAAGCTTTTTCAATTTCAATTCGCTGCTTCTTCAAGAACATAATAAGTTTTTTAGATGAGAAGCGAAACATCTTCCAGGAAAAACAAGAAAATCTAATTGCCTTTTGAAAAAGCACCTTTGGGATGATTTATTTACTGCATGTTTGCAAATTATCTCTAGCATCAATTCATTCAGTCTCTTGATCATCAGATGGCTTCTTCAAATGTTCAGCTGAAGATATCTGCCTGCAAATTCTTCCTTCCTTCCTTCCTTCCTTCCTTCCTTCCTTCCTTCCTTCCTTCCTTCCTTCCTTCCTTTCCTTCCTTCCTAGTGTTCCAATATCTCAGATAGCAGTGTATCAATATTTCAGTGGCTGCCACAAAGAAAAGGGAGTCCAGCTCTTCTCCAAAGCACTTGAGGGCAGGACAAGAAGCAATGGACGGAAAATAATCAAGGAGAGAAGCAACTAAGAACTAAGGAGAAATTTCCTGAAAGAACAATTAACCAGTGAAGTGATTTGCCTCCAGAAGTTGTAAATGCTCCAACACTGGAAGTTTTTAAAAAGATGTTGGATAACCACTTGTCTGAAGTGGTGTAGGGTTACCTGCCAAGGCAGGAGGTTGGACTGGTAGACCTCCAAGGTCCCTTCCAACTGTGTTATTCTATTCTATTTCATCCATTCCATTCCACTCCACTCTATTCTTATTATATTCTATTCCCCCTAAGGGACAGAATACTATGTCACTACCACAGCAGGCTTTCTCTCATACAACACCTTTATGCTAATTGTCACATGATAAACCAATCGCCTGAAGCCTTCATCACCTAATGACTCACTCAAAAAGCCTATTTTTTCACAGTAACTTGCAGCTGGAGGGGAGAATAATAGTCATGTGATGAGGTCAGTCAAAGGGCTGCTGGAAACACCACTTGAAACCAGTGAGTAAGTGATACTGATGGGGTTTGTGCTATCAAATGACAGCTGAAGTGAACCAGTAAAATTCCAAACCAATGGATGAACTTAACCATGTCCTTTCTGACTCTGTTTTCCATTGACATGGAGTTTACACGTTGCCTCCACATTTAATTCTGATTTTTT